>JABXWE010032179.1:0-18784 GCA_014611495.1 Limonius californicus | reverse complement strand
GTAATCGATTTGACGTAAAATTTTCTACATAAATTTATTTAAAATACTCTCAAACTTCCTCAATAGAAAAAATAGTATAAAGAACACGTTTCATAAGACCACTTGTCGCACTCGTCCGTTGAAAAACTCGACGCTTCGCGTCTCGTTTTTCAAACTTGGACTCGTGCGTTAAGAAGAGGCCTTATGAAACTAGTTCTTTAATATACTATAACTGTACTAGTAGGTACTGTTAACGGAGTTTTTCTTGAAAAATGAACTGAAAGTACCTGGAGCAATAAAAACTTTTCTCTTGTACGCTACAGATATTAAATACATACACGACGATAACTATGAATTGGCCGGTGATGAACTGGAACTGGCGATGGAACGGCGGTGATGAAACGGCGGCGATGAACCGGCGGCAGTGCAACGTCCTAGACCGGAACCTTATAAGGCAATATTTGATTCTACTTACTTGATACGAAGAATTTGACAAATCTAATATATTTCCACACACTTCATGGGTTAAAATTGGATAGTTAATATTCTGTAATATCAAAAATGTCTGTGGAACCAAAGAATAAAATGAAAAAGACAAAATAATGTTCAGTCGCCATTTGTTCCTATACCTATATACATAGCAAATAATGGCCGATAAAAGGGTTTAACAAGTTTTAACAAATACCACCAGAACAATGATCGGATTGTAATTTTTACATATTATAAATAATCGACTTATAAATACTTATTAAACAGTAATTACCACAAGTAGCAGAGAAGTTCTTAGAATGAACGGTTCAAAAATTGACTATGTATTATATTCTTTATTAAACAAGGAGTTAGCAAGAAGTATAGATAATAGATTTATGGGGCTTGACAACTAGCAGCCAGCAACCAGGAAAAAAACGGATAGGACTCGCATTTTGAATATTTATTAAAGCATAGAAAAACTGTGCAACCAGAAATAAATAGAACGATGGCATTTTTAATACCCTCGAGCGTTAAATAAAAAAATACTGCACTGAAACATCCTTGCTCGTATGCTCATAATACGTGTTGAAATATATAAAAACCTTAGAAGGGCTAATTTGAAAATACTAATTACTACATGTTTACACCAATGTCATTTTAAATTTGAAATTATGGGATTAGAGACCTCAAATCCCACAAATATTTGTAAGAATTTATTTTTTAATTTGCTTGTTTCTGTCTACTTAGGATGAATTCAGTTGATACAAAATAACATTTAATAGCAGAATCTGTGGCCTATACTCCACGGTTTGCTTGGGAATTTCTTTAATGCATAATAAATGTGTTAAGTGGAGATGTAAAACATAAAATAACAAAGCATGTTTTTCAATTCTCGAGTGCATTATACTTTTGTACTTTCCTCAGACTGTTTCTTATGGAACCCTCTATAAATTGGTATATTGTTTCATTCTTCTGGTACTGCTCTACTATTTTCATGAATCACCTTCACTTTTATATTTGCGTGTCCCTCTATTGTGCTAATATTTCTATGATTGCTTTGAGTGCGACACCCATTTTCATATTTTATGTAGAAGATAGTACATTCTAAATAGCCTGTGATGGTGGTTTTAACTGACTAGTTACATCAATTATAATAGCATTTATAAATAACATTTATTCTTATTAGCACACTAAGATAGTTACTATCTATGCATTTCAGTTCAAAATTAAATTCCATAATAAAATGTGTTATTCATAAATCCTCCAGTTTCATAATTCTATTTACTAATAAATAATCTACGCATCTGTAAGTGATGTGTTTTGTAAATATCCGTAACTGTTAACTATTCATACAAATGTATATTTTTGTGTTCAAAATAGCACAGCAATGTTTTTGTCAAAAAAGTTCATTTGAGAAGAGTTTTAGGAGTCAACAAGCTGGACAGTAATTCCGACATAGGGCGAAATATTTAACTGAATCAAACTGGCCAGCACGACGTTTGTTGAGACAGCTGAAAGAGGTAGCGAATTAATATATGAATCAAGTTCATCAAATTTTTGAACAAAACACGACAATAACGTAGACTTAATTCCTGAAGTGTTGCATACACATATAGTCTATAATCCTAAATCTTAAAATATAATGTAATATGAAAAATCCCATTGAAGCACACAAATATGGAGTTACAGAAAATAGCACAGTAATATACGTAATGCGATACAGAAAATATTAAGTTATTTCAATAAACATTTGTTTTTAGACTTTTTAGCACTATATAAATTAATAGAAAACAGTCAACATCTATATAAATCTTTTTGCAATAAATTATGTGCATATACGTAGTTGGGGTTACGAGAAAACGTTTATAATTAATCATTCTTTATAGCAACAAATGGTGCTCTTTATGGCAACGTTAAATCTCGTCCGCGGTTACCATAAAATGTATTTTTCCTTTCTTAATCACGATCACTTACTCCTTTGTAATTAGGAAATACAAAATAAATGTTTAGTAAAATTACCACTAATCTAATAAGGAGCATCCAACCTGTAAATACTGAAAATGTTGGTAGTTCTGGAATTTATCTTCCCCTGTTAGGCCATTAACGAAATTACATTTATAAAACATTAAAATGGTTTTTTGGATTTTCTGGAAAATTTAATTTCGGTGAAACCGTTTACATTACCATCCACGGGAATACAAAAATATATATGTAATAAGAAAAATATTCGGTTGCTGCTTGTTGTAGGAAAATGTCGTTTGACACCAAACAACTAAACAAAATTACATGTGTGATATTGAATTGAATTACACTTCGTTGCCTATGAAATGCATCACCCATTAAAAATAAAGTTACGGATTTGAAACTTTGCTGAAATAATGTTTTATTATTGCGTATGAAATGATCAGGTTTTCATAAAACAGATTAACAATTATAAGAAAACAATAACAACAACGAAAACAAAATTAATAATGTGTAACATCGCCATGAACAGCAATGCAAACATTTAATCGTAATGGCATGCTTTCTATCAAGTGGTCTATGTTCTTGTGGGATATCTCGTTCCATATAACCTCAAGTTGGTGTCTCAGTTCGTCTAAGTTGTTAGGAGCTCTTGGCAATAATCTTTGTGGCTGGCCCATCATGTCCCAAAGGTGTTCGATCGGCGATAAGTCCGGTGATCGTGCAAGCCAGGGCAACATTTGCAATTGTGCTTGTTGGAGGTGCGTTCTGGTAATGTTTGCATGCGGTATCCTGTTGGGAAATTCCGTTTGGCAACGTCTGCATGAATGGTACTAACACCGGTTCCAGGACATTATGAATATAGCGATGAGTATTTAAAGTGCCTGGGACGAACACAAGAGGTAATCTTCTACCAAAACAAATCGCACCCCAAACCATAACTCCAGGTGTTAAAGCTGTATGGCGTCTTTCAACAAACTCTAGATTTCCTCTTTCTCCTCGATATCGACGTACCTTCCTACGGTCGTCATTTGCCCACAAACAAAATCTTGATTCGTCACTGACGACAATGTCGTTCCATTGCTGATTTTAATGCTATCGCTCTTGACACCAAACAAGCCTAACAGCCTTGTGGTGTGCAGTTAAAGGAATTGAATGGACGGTAGGATCGCAGTCCAAAAGAAGAGATTCTTCTGTAAATTGTTGCTATTGACACGCGGCGGTGAAGAGCACGCATCCAGTATATAGCAACAGACCTTGTTGTTTGAAAGCGGTCTCGTGTAGCCATTCTTCGAAGAAGTCAATTTTCACGAACATTTCTGCTACGTGGAGATCTACCAGCTGGACGATGTCGCCTTCTTCTGGACAAGCAGACCATATCCGTGCAACTGTAGAGTGGTCCCGATTTACCCTTCTACGAATTTCATCAAAAAGAAAGTCTAGCTTCTTTCATGCCGATAATTCGACCTCTATCAAAATCGAGAATGTCGTTAAAATTTCTACGTTGTCTTACTGGAGGCATTTTAAAACATTAATTCTCTCACAAAATGTAACAAAATCTCGAAACAACTAATTAATGTTTACCTGATATTATTTTGTTTCTAAGCAACAAGTTGATGAGAGACAGTAGATAAACACCACAACCACTTGATTTTTTTAATGGAAATACGTAATAATAAAACATTATTTTAGCAAATTATGAAAACACTTAGCTTTATTTTTAATGGGTGGTGCATTTCATATGAAACTGAGCATATATAAAATGTGTCTCTTGCCATTAATAATGCATCATCAACTAAATTCTAAAGCTGTCGTTGGAGCGCCATCACTACAATGGAAAGTTAATGCTCAATGTCGCGTATCCCATAATACCTAAAACGAACGAAAGCGAGAGCTCTTTACGTCAAATCCAGTATCTCATTTGGAAATTTGTGTATGTATGCTGGTTGGTTTTGAAGCGAGCTTGATTTACTCTGTTCTAAATTTCCCCGACTTCCTACTTCATTGTGCCGACGCCCTAGTTAGTTCCTTTAGCGTTGACATCCTAGGGAAAGCCATTAATTATTTGTTGGAAAAGGAAAAAACATGTTTCTGAATAATTAAGTGATATGTAACGAATCAGCAACCAGAAACAGTAATAATTTTAGGAAAAAAAAATATTAGAATTGTCACAACTTATGATTATCTGATAGAAGGTAGGCAGTAGCCCATCACAAATTTATGAAATAAATTTTGTGATATACATTATGAAAGGAAGTGATGACTGATCGATGCTACACCTAAGGAAAAGGCGCACCTGTTGTGCACTTGTATGTAATCAGAGATTAAGGTAAGGTGTGCCTCTTGTAGTACTGCTGATCGAAACCTCAGCTATATATGAACGGAGCCAATGCAACAGGTGCTTGGCCCACATTAAATATCATAAGCTTATTCACTGTACCATATCAAGCTATTATTTAAGGGGCCCAAAGCTCGCTTGTGATAATCTCACGGGCATTATTTTCCTGGTTTACGAATTTTCCGGATGCTACATTGAAGATTGCATAGAATGGAAGTAAGTAACCTGCTGTAGGCAATTCCGTAGTAAATATAATTTTCCATAAAAGTTTTCGTTTGTGCTCCGAAAGAAAAGTAATATATTCGTCGCAAGATCTTGAGGAGTCCCAGTTTTTTCGTTTATTCATTCAAATACACACCGGAAAGTGTCATAAGCCAGGAGCGAAAGTTAGTGAAAGAAATGTTTCCCTCGGCTCGTACCTTAGAAATAGTCTTTCAAGATATTACAAAATCCTTGATGTTCCTATGTAATAATGTTTTTTGAATGCAGTCACTCAAGGAATTGCAAATTGAGAATTTTTCACTAACACCGAACATATTAAAGCTCTAGATTCAATACGAGCCCAGTCGCATATGAATTGGACCAAAAGAAATATGCAACATAATTTTATTTTTATGAATTAAAATTTATTTAATTATTACAACTTCAACAGAGACAATTAAGCTTATTTGATAATATGTGGTTTTACCAATTAATCAACTATATCTAATACTTATATTAACTATAATAATTATTTAATAAACAAAAAGGAGAAGTTACGTCTGGCGCATAATAATTGGACCAAACATTTTCGACCAGTTAGTTACAGTTACCACTGTGTGCAGTCACCTTTTCGTTTTAAAACAGCATCAATTCTCTTTGACATGGTGCTTACTAATGTTTTGCAGTACTCTGGTTGAAAATTATTCCAAATTTTCTGAATTTTATTCTTTAATTCAGGAATGGTGCGAACTGGTATGGTTCGAAGTGCTTTTTTCATTTGATGCCAAAGAGTCTCGATAGGGGATAGATCAGGGCTACTTGAAGCCCATTTTAAAACAGGAATATTCATTTCCTGCAACCATGATGTTACGGATTTAACCGTATGGCAGGCTGCGCCATCCTGTTGAAATATAAATTCCGCTTCTGGTAGTTGAATTTCATTAATGAAAGGCAACAATTCTTCTTGCAAAATTATCTTGTACTTCGCAGCATTCACAGTACCGTTAATGAAAAGAAGACGTCCAACTCCTTGTGAGGACATGCATCCCCACACCATCACAGATCCTGGAAATTTAACCTTTCTTTTGAGGCAATCTCTATGATATTCTTCTCCTGGCATTCGAATAACTCGACTTCGTGTATCGCCAACACACACCTCAAACTTAGATTCGTCACTCTAGATTATTGAATCCCATTGACGTTGAACCCAGTTTTGGCGCTCCTTTGCCCATAAAAATCGGTTTCGTTTTTGTTTTTGTGTGAGAAGCGGTTTTTCCTTCGCCTAAAGTGAAATAATAAGTTTGGATGTTTTTTACATATCCCATTTTTTTCATCCTCCTCAAACAAGTGTCCTTTGAAATAGGTCTACCAATCGAATCTGCCCATTTTACAGCCAATTCTCGCGAGGAAGCGCGGCGATCTTGTTTAATGAGTGTCCGGAGAGCACGCTCATCTGTATTGGTAATCTTTGAAGCACGGCCAGTTTTAACTTTTGTTTGAATATTTCCGTTTTCTTTAAATTATGAAATTATATTTCTTACTGTTCCTTGAGGAATACTTAAATTTTTTGCAATTCTATGCCCAGAAAGTCCATTTTCATGGGCAGCAACAATAGAATTTCGCATATCGCAAGATAACGACTTTCCACGAACCACTTTGACAAGTAACTAAATTAAAACACTTAACTAATGCTATAATTTGTTTCTTTAATTCACACTTGATAATATATTTGAAAGAAGAAATTATGTATGGTATTTTGCTGGATAAATAAATATTTATAATTGTGATCGAGTTATGGTCCAATTATTATGCGCCAGACATAATTTCTCCTTTTTGTTTATTATATAATTAGTATAGTTAATATAAGTATTAGATATAGTTGATTAATTGGTAAAACCACATATTATCAAATAAGCTTAATTGTCTCTGTTGAAGTTGTAATAGTTAAATAAATTTTAATTCATAAAAATAAAATTGTGTTGCATATTTCTTTTGGTCCAATTCATATGCGACTGGGCTCGTAGAATTACCATCGTGCTGAAAAATAACCCGAAAAAGTTTCACTTCAAGTTAAGAATACAATTCGGTCCTCATAACAATTTGTCAAACGTTGCGTGATCATTGTCACAGTTTTTATCCACAGTTCAAGCTTATCTCTAACACAATTTACGATCGGTGTGGCAGTTGTATTTTTTTAAGCTGAAGCGTAGGGGTATTGAGGTTTTATTCTGTATTTGCTCATCTTGTTTGCAAATCGTGTTACACGGCCCTACGCGAATCGAATACGTACATTGTGCTTTTATATTGAAGAACAAAACCAGGAGGGAAATCTATTTGAATTTCTACACTACATAGAGACGAAATATTGCAAGGTACAACAAATAGTTACGTGCTTCTAAAAAAAATCATAACAACTGTGAATGATTTTCACACGACGATAACTTAATTTTGTGAAGCTATAAAACGAAAAAACGTTTCAGATATTGAAAGTCACTCTACTGTAAAGCAAACATGAATAATTGAATGAATATCATTCAACCCGTAGATATAAAAATTCGGTTACCATTTGTCTCTCTCTGCTATTCACCTATCATTATTTGTCAGAGAAAAATACCACCATAATTCAAACATTACACAAGTACGAGAGAAAATTTCCTGTAATCTGAAATTCTTGATTTAGAATGATTTTCTAATAAACCGCAATTTGCGGAGTGGAATAACTTGCAAACGATGAACAACAATTTGACACGTGAATTATTCAATGGACTGAATTGCTAATTAGTGTAATCTACAAGTAAAATTAACTTCGACTCTGTATTTCTAGCATTAATGGCAACAATAACGAACCATTTACATTTTAACTTATATTTTAATGTAAACAGTTTTAGCATTTCACAGGGAAAGCTGGAGGCTTTATTACATATTTCTCGGTTTTATTAGTATTAATCAGTACGAAGCTTATATTTTCTTAACCGTTTAAAAATATAGAAGTTAATATTAACCTAAGAGTTAATTTTAAAAACATACGGCTCCTATAATTAGTTATTGAATATGTTATAGTAAAATGTGTTTGCAAAGCTTTAGTTTACAGTACATATTTTCTCTATATTTTAGTCTTAATAATACCAAAGAAATATCACTACAAGATGCTGATATTAACAAGTAATGTTTTTATTTTGGGAAAACAATATTCATCTTTCCCTTTCTTTAAATTTTGTACCTATTATGAAAGGAGTTTCTAGCCTTTTTTAAGGTATGTAATTCAATACTAGTTCGTAGATATCCACTTACCACGGAGGTCTAAAAAGTTTTGTAAACAGTCGGATACATTCAATATTTTAAAATGAGTTTTAGATATTTAGGAATTTATTAGTAAATACTTATCACATGAATGTGAATGCGCGAATAATGGTCTTTTGCTGCAAGCATTTTTTGTAGTTTTTGATGTTTCCACTGTAAAAGAAGGACATCTCTTCTCAAATATCATATCCTAGTATCGGCGTTGGTAACTTTGCACCAACTGCTATCCTTGAGCCACACTAACGGAACCTACAGCTTAACGTGGACACCGGAAGCAGAGTGCACTACCTACATAGGTTTTTTCCAAAATGTGGTGGTTGTTCCAATGCCTTCAAACGGAAAAGATGAGGTTTGGATGACAATTTTAATGCGATACACTGTAGACCCCTCAAATATTTTAAAATACTTTTAAACCATTGTGTCTCGGACTGTATCTGTCGTTATTCGTATAAACAAGTGTGCAATAATTTAGTATAGCTAGCTTGAATTTTTCATTATGTAAAAATAATATTTATTAATTCAATTATGCTGTAAAAAATACTGTAACGCCACTTGCAAACATCGTATGTATCGCCTTTCAAACACAATCACAGATTTTATAGAAATGTTTCAGCTATTACGCATGTTTTGCGCACCCCTTTTATTTGTGTGTTGTGGAGTCTCCATAAAATTCCACGTCAAGAAGTAGAAAGTTCGAGAAAACTTTTATTAAATATGTTAAGGCAATGAATAATATCACTCTAGGATACATGTCAAGGAAAATGGGAAGAGTTAGGTAGAAATAGTAATTCTGCTAACGATAATGTTTTGTTTGTGAAACACTGAAAAATTTCTGAATACATGTTCTCTTTTAAAGAATATAGGTAAATATATTTGAATGTAACAATGGATAAATTTTTATATATCAAATTTAAACATATCTTATTATGTTTCAGTAAATTAAATATAGGTGAAATGTAAGTAATCGCGAAAATGTAATAACTTCCTTGCAAAGCGCATCTGCGGACTGCGGAGTGTAAACACGATACCTCTATTTTACCTATGTTAAAGGTGTACTGTGGTCTGTCCTATAAATTGCATCTATCTGTTTCGCTCGCAAACTTTTATCCAACATCTCGGTAAAGTATTAAAGAACCAGCAATTCGAGTAATCTCCCTTTTAAAACTGGTTTAATAATAGAACGGAAGCAAAACATAACATTTCCATTCCTTTATCTCTGTATTACATACAAATGCTGCCATTACGGATATTACATCGCATCGGTATTGTTTTGGCAAGGCGAAGTTTAACACTACCAGTTTTTGTGAAACATTGGGCACTTGAGAGCAAAATAGCAATTTTACATTCTCATAAGAAATTTTAACGTATGGAATATTTCGCTTTTTTTTACTACTAGGTTGCTAGTTCTTGATTTCTGTGTTTTTTACGCACGAATGTTAGTTCCAAGAACTGCATCTAAAGTACCTCTGTAATTGACTGAAATAGTGTAAGTGCGTTTATACAGTTACCTTACGTTTCTGTCTAAATTTGGTATCACAAAACTACAAAACTCACTTAAACAAAGCTAAATTTCAACTCACAATTAAGACACCTATCCCATTCTTTTACTACGGTTTTACCCTGCTCAAAGAATTCTTGCGGCTGCTGATTGAAGAAGTCTTTTACAACTATCTGTACTTCTGCGTCAGACTCAAAATGTCGACCTTTTAACGCCTTTTTCAGCAGTGAAAAACTATAGATATCGCAAGGCGGGCTGTAGGGTGGATGCTCTAAAACTCTCCATTTCTTTCGTTGAAGATTTTGTTTTACGAAATTAGCAACATGAGGCCTAGCATTGTCGTGCAGCAAAATGATCCCACGCGTAAGTTTTCCTGGACGTTTCCGTCATTGCTTGATGAAGCTTGTTCAAAGTTTCATTGTACAGATTTGCATTGACATTTACTCCAGGTTCCTTAAACTCTATAAATAGGGGTCCTTTATAGTCGAAAAAAAAATATAAACATCACCTTGCCTGCAGAAGGTTGTGCTTTAAACTTCTTCGGAGGGGTGAACCTAAATGTTTTCACTGCATCGACGATAACTCACTGCATGGCTCGTAGTAATGGCACCAAGTTTCGTCACCAGCAACTATTGACAGAAGAAAGTCATCACCATTTTGCCTATAGTCTGTGAGGTGTTGCAGAGATAAGTCCCTTCATGAACATGTTTGTGCATTAGATAAGAGACGAGCAATCCATTGCTAACAAAATTTTGCTGTAACCCAGCTTACGAACAATACCATGGACACATCCTACACTCACACCAACAATTTCTGAAATTTCTCTAACTGAAATTCGACGATTTTCTCTAATTCTCTTTTCCATTCTTAAGTTTTCGGACCATTCCTTCACAGTTGGGTATGCAATACATGCATTTCCATACTCTGCTTGCATTCGCAACCACCCTTAGCGCATAAAAATTGTAGGACCGCACCTGATCAAACTTCGACGGATTTTCAACAACAAACGTCATTTCAATGCTTGGATGCTTGGAAAAACCGGGTGCTAGATCTCGCTCTTTCAAATACAATACAACATTAACAAACGTCATTTGAATTATTGTATTTGTTTTTAAGGCTAAGTTGATCAAAGATGGGTTTCAGTTGAATAAGCCTCGGATATATACGAAATGTCTTTTAGTTCTCATTATTGCTTTTTAAATAGCGTTATATTTTATAACATTAATCAAAATCTTCTTTTTCCCTTTATTATTGTGCCTTGTAGAGCGTCAAATTTGTGTTATGTTTCTTAACCCTCAAGCCGTTTCCTCCACTTCTTTCGGTTCTTGGTTAATACCTTGATTTGTTGACCAGTTCTTGCGTTCTGTTTGGTTTGCCTTCTTATACATTGGCACTATTATATTCTTTTCCTTCGGTGTTCTACTTGATTTCTAAGATTTATTACAAAATTTCTATAACCATGAACCCCCTTTTCCCTCATCCAGTTTATCATTTCCGGGTCTATATTATCTTCCCTGCTTGTTTTCCAGTTTCAATTTTTGCAATTGCATCTTCTATCTGTTTCATTTTACCTAATATTTATTTTCTGCATACTCTTCCCCACTTATCAAATTTCTACTCGTAGTCCTCCCTCCACAACTCCAGTATGTCTTTCAATTTTATTTTTATCTGATTATTTATATCTCTTATAGTTACTATTGCTGTCCTCGTTTGATTTTTATTTGTTGTTATGCTACTTCACAACTTTCTTGTGTCTCTTATGTAATTAATCTCCGAATTCTTCCCAAGTTTTTTGTTTTGTCGCTCTTTCTACTTTTCTTATTTGGTTCCTTATATTTATACATATATTCGTGAGAATTCCAAAGGTCCTATTTACAATATTAAGTTGGATAACTTCATATTCTTTTGGCTTAAATTCTGTTAAATACATATCATCATTGTTACCATTGCCATTTATTATTTATTTATTATTAGCCCGCATTAGCAGTATTCCATAGTTGGGCAAGGGCTTCCCCCATAAGGGGGGTTATTGATCTACTCTCCCATAGTGATCAATCCTCGTGGGAGAGTACAATTGCCATATTAAAGTAAATAAACAAAGTATTATAGAACTGCACTGCTAGTTATTTTTGTTGGTTTGAACGTATTAATGTCGTTTAAACAACTCTTGTAACTATTTACTAAATATTGTAATACAACTAGTATGTGGTGTATAGGTATAGTGTCTTTATAGCCACGGTGTATAGTAATTTTGAACTCAATATTCTGACCACATGCGGAGTGCCATCTACTTTATCTGAATATCATTTTTAGTTCTGAGGATGTATAGTGTATGTATATACTATATATAGTGCTCAGTTTAAATGGGATACACTAATAATTATTTTACTGCACTACAAATAGATAATTAGCAAAGAAAATAGAGATCATCGTAGGCACTACTTCTGGTTTCGCAGCAAAAGATTTCTAAACAGAACAAACACCATGTACATTTTTAGCGTAGTCTAGTAAACAGATTAGACTTGTACAATGGAGCACAGACCTTTTGGTATCTATGCGAAAATTGATAAGGACTTTAACAAATTGTTACTAACCGTTAGTTCAATTCACGATTTGTTATGAACAATGGAAAAAAGTGCCTGAAGTCCAAAGTTTCGATATCCTTATACGATTTCTTAATACAATTGTTTTTACGAGAATTTCTGGAAATTGATATATTTTCGTGAATATGTTAGGAATTATGCACTGCACGGTATTAACTGGAGTAACTTACTGATAATCAAATGCCTTATACTATTGTGAAAAATTACAGGCTATTCTATCAAAATAAAGTTGTTATTATTTCCGACAAACCAGAAGGCATAAAGCGGAATGGACCAATCTAGCTAATAGTTCTCCATTAGTACTAAAACTTCATCTAAGAACTATTCTTTTCATGAAAATAAAAAACATACGTGGGAAGGACCACTGAAAAGAAAACCGATATATATGTATTTGTTAAATAACTTGTGAAGCCGGAACACAGCAAAAGTTTGTATCACTGTCGCCGTATTCCTGGTTGTATTGTTGAAAGACATTAAATACCTACAGTAATCGATTGTAACAAAATTATTTACATAACATTGTGCAACTTCTGTATATTATATAACTATTATATTTAATTATCTAAGCTATAATACAAGGGGAATTTTTATGTTGTCTACCTAAGTATGAAGGAAACAAATTAGAGAACAAACAAAATTTTATTTTTCAACAACATAAGAACCATTAACGCTTACACACTTATGCCAAAGTTTTTCTAATAACGCCTACGCCTTCGAAGAAAAAAATTATTTTAATAACTCTGCAAAATATGACTCCACAGAGTTTCTCAAGTCTTCATTTCGATATAAAAAGCGACGCCCTCTCAAGTGTTTTTTGACTTTTAGAAAGAGATAATAGTCACAGGGGGCAAGGTCATGGCTGTACGGTGGATGTTGTAATTCCTCAAAACCGCATTCATCAACTGCTTCTTTAACGATTCGTGTTTTATGCATCCTGCAGTTGTCGTGCAGAAGCACAGTTTTCTGGGCAAAATTGTGCGGTCTTTTCTCGCGTATAGCTGATTTCAAATTGATTATTGTTTCTTTGTAGACTTCTTCTTCTTCTTCTTTCACTTTTCCTTCTTTGCCTAAACGGCGTCAGATGCCTCGATCCATTTCCTGTAGTTGTTTTTGTCTCCTGTCAATCTGTTTAATTCCTCCATCGTTTTTCCTTTCTTCTCTGCTATATCTTGGATGTTATCCGTCCACATTTTCCTTGGTCTACCACTAGGTCGTCTGCCTCCCGTTCTTGCTTCTAGTATTCGTCTTGGGATTCGGTGTTCAGCCATTCTTTTTGTATGCCCATAACATTTTAATTGTTTGTTTTCTGTTGTGGCTACTTGTGGTATTTGTTGCAGTTGGTCTCTAAAAGTTGTATTTCTTATTCTATCTCTTCTCGTTTTTCCAGATACTTTCCTTAGGTACTTCATTTCCCCCATAGTTATTTTGGATCTGTGTTTGTCCAGCATAGTGCAGCTTTCTGCCCCATAGGTCAATATTGGGGCATATACTGTTCTGTATATGTGTAGCTCTGTTTCTGTCTTTATTTCTCTTTTTCCAATTATACTTCTGTTTATAGAGTAGTATAGTTGGTTAGCTTTGTTCACCCTATTTAATATTTCGCTGTCTATTCTTCCATCGTTTGTAATTACTGTTGCTAAGTACTCATATCTTTGTGTTTCTTCTACGTCTATGATGTCTATTTTGATTCTTTGGGTTGGTTGGTGCTTTTGTTTCGATATGTGCATTGTTTTTGTTTCGTCGATGTTTATTTTTAATCCATCTGATTCTATTTCCTCTTTCCACACGTTCACTGCTGCCTGTAATTGTTGTCCACTTCCTCCCAAGACCACAATATCGTCTGCGTAGACCATGTTTTGGATTTCTACCGCCTCCATGTTCCAATTGCCTATCTTTAGCTTCCTGGTTCTCTGCTTACAGTTTTTAATCTTTGTAGACATACCTGTTATTGTAGACCTTTGGCATATACTCAACCCATAAAATCCCTTCAGCATCCTAGAATACTGTGGCCATCACTTTTGCCACTGAGAATTCGCCTTCATGGGTGGTGGAGAGCCCTTATAAAGCCATTCGTCGGTGGGTCCCAGTGGTGCAGCCAGTTCTCATTCCTAGTTACAATTTTAAAGAAGAAGACCACATCTTGGGGTAAAGCCGCCAAATTTTTCTCGCAAATTTGTCGTCTACACAATTTTTGTTCAGGAGTGAGCAGCCTGGGAACCCACCGTGCTGACAACTTGCTCATTCGCAAATCTTCATAAAGGATATTGAAAAAAGATGTTTTTGATATACCTGCTTCTCTTGCAATAACTGAAACTGTCACTCGGCGATCAGACAACACTAAATCTTCAAGGTTCTCTATGGACTCCTGTGTTCGTACTTCAAGAGGTCTTCCGCACTTTGGATCATCCTGAATGGACCCCTTGTCCCATTTGAATTGCCTACACTAAAATTTAACTTGAAAATAGGACGGACTATTTTCCCCATACAAAGCCACCATTCTCTCATGGATATTCTTTGAATTATTGCCTTCTTTCGATAGAAATTTTATGACACTTCTGTGTTCAAGTTTTAAATCACTCATTTCTGCACCTGTAACTCTATACAAAAATGACAAATCTTAAGCGATTTGTATCAAACTTGAAGGATACACTCTAAAATATAACACAGACATGAAATAATAAAATTATCACGATAGAATTTTGTTTCCATAGCTAGGTAGATAACATAAAAAACTTCCCTTGTATATTAAGGCAGGTGTTTACACTGGGCAATTTCTTGCATTTAGCAATTTAGGTAATTTATTTCCATTTTTTTGAAACCAAAACTATAGATGGAAACATGCTGAAAAATTTATATAGTTCTTGTATGTCTTACCTGTCGACTGACCCAACAGAATTTTGGAATACCTACTCCAATATTGAGTATGTTGTTGATAAGAAAGATTAGACGTGTTTTCAGTAAATAAATGCTGATAAAACAGTGAAAAATAAAAAAAAATAATAATTCTTTTGTCAGTAGGTAGATACAAGATAGATCTATCATAATCAATATCGAACTCTATTTTTTTTTATCATAAAATGTTGTAAATGGTTTGAAAAAAAAATGATAATATTTACGATATTTTGTGCAGAATACTGGAAAAATGTAGGCAACACGTCGTGCGAAGATAAGCAGATTATAGATTGAAGGTGATATACAATTTTAAAAAGTGTAGACTATTTTTGAAATACATTACTTCATGTGTTCGCTTTATAGAGTAAATAAACAGGTCTGAAATATTTAAGCACCATCAGCTAGCAGGTTACTACAGTTATAAAGCTAATCGGTAGTAACCTATTATAATCCGCTTACGCTGCAATCGTAACAGCCAACAAAATTGTTTTTGGGGGTTAGAGGTTAGACAACCCAATATAGCAAAACTAAAGTTGAAACCAGCCTTCACATCGTTTTAAACGAAGAGTAGAAATCAATAATTCACCGCACAATAATTTATCAGAGAGGAAATCAGCGGAGTATTCAGCAGAAATTGTCCCAAATATTATTTATTAACAATCTTTAAGTGCAAGTTTAATTTCAAATCCTTTGAAATTGTAGTTCAATAATGAAACTAAAAAACAGTATTCATTCTGTTGAGAAAACAAATATAGCAGTTTAAAAAGACAACCGGCGTAAACAACCAAACTTCTATATTTGTCTTCAGTATTTCATTCTGACTAGGATTCACAATAAAAAAGTTCTGTCCTCATCATCTTTTCTCAGATAATTTTCTCTAATAGAATTCGGCTAATCCTTACAGAAATCCTAGCATTGTGTTCCTCGGCACTAAATGAAGTGATATCAAGTAAACTCAATAGGGAACAAAGGACCCTGTAATCCTTCCTTCAATTTAACTGCTTTCTCTTATTTCTCAAGTGTCAGACACCATCGATCAGAATTTCTAAGTAATTCATATAGCCTTAATGGACCAACTTTACATTATTTATTACACGCCTTTTACTGCCTTGATAAGCACGTACAGAAGATAAAATAATTTCACTTCAATCAAAAATAAGTACTCAGCATCTCCACTTGCTATTCTAATAAATAAAATATTTGAAACTGACGAATGCCCGAGCAGCTTTAAAACAGCTGTAATTAAACCACTATATAAAAATGGAGACAAGGAACTTCCCATGAATTACAGACCCATTTCACTAATATCAAACCTGGCAAAAGTATTTGAAAAAGTTGTAAATGCAAGACTAAGCAAAGTTATAAAAAAATTCAATCTTCTAGCAAAGAACCAATTTGGTTTTCAAAATAGCAAATCTACATAGGATGCAGTTGTTGGATTAACAAGTGAAATTCAGGCAGCCTTAGATGAGAGCAGGCCAAGCCTATGCGTTTTTGTTGATCTAGCAAAAGCATTTGACACGGTAAACCACAACGAACTATTGCAAATCTTAAACTATATTGGTATCCGAGGTCACGCCAATACTCTAATGAAAACACATCTGGAAAACAGAAATCAATACGTACAGATTGAAGAAATCTTAACTGATCAGCTAACAATTGAATGCGGTATTCCACAAGGAACAATTCTTTGCCCTGTACTCTTTACAGTGTACATAAATGGATTAGTTGATTTAATAAACCAAAGCATAATCGTCGGTAAGATCTATGCATTTGCAGATGGTACTGCAATTTTCTATAAAGATACTAAGTGGGCAAAAATCAAGCAAAAAGCCGAAGCAGATTGAAGGGTAATTATACAATGGTTTAACAAGAAACTGCTCTCTGTCAACTTCAGTAATACAAAATATATACCTTTCATATATCATAATTACAATGTCCCTCCTTTCAGCAATTTGCAAATATCTAGCCAAGGGCAAGATACCATCACCATAGAACAAGTAAGCAATATAAAATACCTAGGAGTACATATTGAACGTCACCTAAGATGGAACACGCAAACCGAAAATCTCACAAAAAAATTAAGATAAAAAAAATTAAGATGTGTCCTCTTTAAATTTAAAGTATTAAAGCAAATATTGGAATTAAAAAATCTTCGTACAATCTACCTGTGCGTTAGTAGAGTCATTAATTCAGTATGAAATCATCGCTTGAGGATCTGTAGCTATTAATCACATAAAATCAATAGAAACCATTCAAGAACGGTAAATAAAAATTATATACAATAAAGAAAACAGATGTCCTGTATTATTTTATCAAGAAACAAAAATTTTTGACGTAACAACCACATATAGCCAAAATCTAATAATCCATCAATACAAACACAGAAAAAAATCGAACATCAACATTTAACAAGAAGTAAAACTATGGAGATTTATGAAATAAAATTTTCTCAATTTATGAAATTTATAATTGTTACCTCTGTATATTACTCTAAGTTCCGTACCTTTAAAGTTATCTACTTATTGTTAGTCTTTAGTTTTCTGGTAGATGTCGTTTCAACCATTTGACTTTTGTATCACCACGCCAATGCAGTCTGACATAGCGGACGGTGTTCTTGCTTGACAGTTTATTCCGTTTTAATGCAGCCCCAAATTTTGGGTTTTCTTAAATTCAAATTTAAATAATGTTAATCATCATGAGTTGAGTTATATTTTAATAATAATTAATTTCGGCGTTGCCGTGAAATGTTTAGTTTCTCAGTTATGAATTTTAATATTTAGTTTATTCGCTTTTGTCTAAATATTTTTCCTTTTGACCTTTTTAATTTTCCTGCTCCTCTTAGCACGTAAGTTTATTTGTTTTCCCTGAACACGTTAAATTACTATATGCGGATATATATAGGTATATATATATATATATTGAGATGGTATCGCGTAGCTTAATTAATTATTTATTTATATAAATAAAGGATACATGCATATTAAATCACACCTAAGGGTTGTTTCTTTTGTGGAAGGTTTCTTTCGATTCATTTAGATACAGACTTGTTTCTTGTTAGATTGAAATTACAGTTGAGGCATATGCTATGGTGTTTAGCACAAAGAATGAGTTTACAAAAAAAGTAACCAACACAAGAAGATTTTATAAAGGAGACATCAGCTGTCTGGAAGGATTTTATTTGTAGCAGTTTGGAGTTCAGAGATGGACGAAAATTCTGGAGAGTGCAGTTAGTGATACTGAAATCAATTTGAGTGTTATAAGTGGCGTCAAATTATACTAACAACTTAATGGTCAATTTATATGTTTAGATTTATTTTAAAATTTATTATTAATATCAAGTTACTATATTGCAAAATTCTGGTATATATGTGTATGTATCTATAGAGATTTATTATTATTTATGTTTACAAAAAAAAAGAAAATTAATATTTTTCGTCTTTGAAAAAAAATAAATTATTAAAACGTATAAAAGGTTTTTCCTTATATATTTGAAGGGTTTGAAATGTGATAATACATAGTTCTTGTAATACAATTCAT
>JABXWE010032178.1:0-12037 GCA_014611495.1 Limonius californicus | reverse complement strand
TATATATATATATATATATATATATATATATATATATATATATATATATATATATATATGTACAACAGGACTGTTATTTAGTTAAAAGTTAGTAGCCTAAGTACACTAATTAAAGTGTTATTGGGGAGTACACCTGCGAATGGCAAAACAATTTTCTTGTAAATAGTTCGTGTTCGGTTCAAATTAAATATAGACGGAAGTAAAATCCCTAGGAGAATAATAGTAGTCACTTGACGTTATCAGGTTGGTAGAATTGCTAGCGCACGTCTTCCAATTTAAATACCTTGGGGAATGCTGCTTCTGATAAGGTGGTACAACTGCGCACGAATATGAGCAAATAAAATATATTATTACGCCTGAGTAGTTTCCCGAATAGGAATTTCTACTTCAGATAGTTTCCACTAAGAATTTATGTCGGTACGTAAATACTTTTCCCGGGTACTCGTTGCAGCGCTCCGAAGAGCAACAAAAGCGGCCCGAATGTGCCTATTTCGCCGATTTTAACTAATTTTAAATAATTTGTCTCGCTCATTACACAAAGACGGATGCCTTCGAACCAATCACCCTTTCGTTAGCTCAGCGGTGGCTCTAAGTTAAAACAAAGACGAATGGGTACATTACTAAATTAATCTTTGAAACAAAGCTTTCTCCTTGAGCTTTATTCATCAAAGCCAACTCATTTATTTAGTTACTTCCCTTTTAGTAAATTCTAGTCGTTAGCTCGCGCCTTTCTACTTCGCAGTTATAATTTATAAAGGAATAGGTTCAACCTATAAAGCATAATGATGGAATTGCAAATTTTGCGACTTATTGTTCCGTTTGTTTGAATTATGGGAGCAGCAGTTGGAACAGCTACGCTGTTTGTTTACGACAAAAGCATTTTATACACAAATGTACAAGGCACGCAACATACTAACTTAGATTATTCTAAAAAATTGGTCGTGTCTTATTAACAGGAAAATAAGACGCTGCACCCTATGGGAATCAAGGGGGTAAACTCCCTAATTGTGTAAATAAGTAAAATTCAAATTTTAGATTCTATAATCAGCCACGTTCCCAGTGGAGAAGTAAGAAGATATGTATTAAAAATTCACGTAAGGCAGGTAAACCACAAGAAAATGGAAAATATACATAACACCTTGTATATAGCTAAAACTTTAAAAGGAACTTCTAAAGTATCTTCAGATACAACAAAATTATATTTACAAATTTACATAATTACGTATGCTTCGTAAGTTCAAAATTAATTTGTAAACCATCTTCAGATACTACAAAAATTAATAAATATCCTTGAATATTTTCCATGAAACGTTATATGCGGGGGAAAACTTGTACTTAAATCATATTCAAGTATTTCGGAAGTATAGAAATTCTAATTAAAATTTGCATAGGATTTTACATACGAAATAAAACTCAAACGAAACTTGTAAACCATTTTTAAGTACTGCACAAATTAAAAATTTATTATTGAAACTTCATAAATTGCTTGTAAAATATGTCCATGTGCATCCGAAAGCAATTAGTTTTTTCTTTAATTTACATAGCATTTAATACGCGCGCTCAAACTTAAATTTAATACTCTGTAAATCGTTCTCAAATGCACATGAAACGATTAAATGTGTACTTAATTGTATTGTTTGGTAGGACTTTACATGCCAAACAAAACTTTAAAAAGAACATATAATGTATTCTTGCGTATTTTAGAAAATATACTAAAATTTACATAAAAGTTTGTGTAAGTGTTAAAACTCTAAATAATTACAAATTATCTTCATATGCTCCAGAAGATTGAACATATATGTAAATATTTAATAAGGACTTCGCGCGCAATATGAAACTTAAAAATGTAAGAAACGTATTTAAAAACTTACAGAGAAGTTCATGAGAGTGTTAAAACACTAAATAATTGCAAATCATCTTCATATACTTCAGACGATTAAACATACATATATTACAATGTTTAATAAGGACTTCACGCGCAAAATAAAAATTCAAAATGTAAGGAACTTAAATCAAAATTTGTAGAGAAGTTTATGTACGTGTTACAACACTAAATAATTGTAAATCATCTTCATATACTTCATAAAATTAAACATACATATATTTAATTATTTAATAAGGGCTTCGCGCGCAAAATAAAACTCAAAATGTAAGGAACGTATTTAAAAAATGGCAGAGAGGTTAATGAAGGTTTAAAAACACTAAATAATTGCAAATCATCTTCACATGCTTCAGAAGATTAAATGTACATATATTAAAATATTTAATAAGGACTTCGCGCTCAAAATGTAAGAAACGTATTTAAAAAATGGCAGAGAGATTAATGAAGGTTTTGAAACCCTAAATAATTGCAAATCATTTTCACATGCTTCAGAAGATTAAAGATACATATATTAAAATATTTAATAAGGACTTCAAGCGCAAAATAAAACTTCAAAATGTAAGGAACTTATATAAAAATTTACATAGAAGTTTATGTACGTGCTAAAACACTAAATAATTGCAAACCACATACTTCAGAAGATTAATCATGTATTTAAATATTTAATAAGGACTTCACGCGCAAAATAAAAATTCAAAATGTAAGGAACTTATTTAAAAATTTACAGAAACGTTTATGTACGTGTTAAAACACGAAATAATTGTAACTCATTCTCATATACTTCAGAAGATTAAACATACATATATTTAAAAATTTAATAAAGGCTTCACGCGCAAAATAAAACTTCAAAATAGATTAGGCATATATTAAAATATTTAATAAGGACTTCGCGAGCAAAATAAAACTTCAAAATGTAAGGAACTTATATAAAAATTTACAGAGAAGTTTATGTACGTGCTAAAACACTAAATAATTATAAATCATCTTCATATGCTCCAGAAGATTAAACATATATGTAACTATTTAATAAGGACTTCGCGCGCAATATGAAACTTAAAAATGTAAGAAACGTATTTAAAAATTTACAGCGAAGTTCATGAAAGTGTTAAAACACAAAATAATAGCAAATTATCTTCACATACTTCGGAAGATTAAACATAATATATTAAAATATTTAATAAGGACTTCACACGCAAAATAAAACTTCAAAATGTAAGGAACTTATTTAAAAATGTACAGAAAAGTTTATGAACGTGTTAAAACACTAAATAATTGTAAATCATCTTCATATACGTCAGAAGTTTAAACATACATATATATTTAAATATTTAATAAGGGCTTCACGCGCAAATAAACTGTTGCAAGAATAGATAGCACATATGTAAAATTATTTTTTAATAAGGACTTCGCGCGCATAATAAATTTTAAAATGCAAGAAACATATTTAATAATGTACAGAGACGTTTATGTACGCGTTACAACACTAAATAATTGTAAATCATCTTCATATACTTCAGAATATTAAACATACATATATTAAAATATTTAATAAGGACTTCACAAGTAAAATAAAACTCCAAAATGTAAGAAACTTATTCAAAAATTTACAGAGAAGTTTATGTACGTTTTAAATCACTAAATAATTGTAAATCATCTTTATATACTTCAGAAGGTTAAACATACATATATTTAAATGTTTAATAATGGCTTCTCGCCCAAAATAAAACTTCAAACTAGATTAGGCACATATTAAAATATTTAATAAGGACTTCGCGCGAATAATAAAACTTTAAAATGCAAGAAACGTAGTTTAAAATTTTCAGAGAAGTTTATGTACGCGTTAAAACACTAAATAATTGTAAATCATCTTCATATACTTCAGAGGGTTAAACATACATATATTTAAATATTTAATAAGGGCTTCACGCGCAAAATAAAACTTCAAAATAGATTAGGCATATATTAAAATATTTAATAAGGACTTCGCGCGCAAAATAAAACTTCAAAATGTAAGGAACTATATAAAAATTTACAGAGAAGTTTATGTACGTGTTAAAACACTAAATAATTACAAATCATCTTCACATACTTCAGAAGATGAATCATATATTTAAATATTTAATGACTCCGCTCGCAAAATAAAACTTCAATGTGTAAGAAAAGTATTTAAAAATGTACAGAAAAGTTTATGTACACCCTAAAACTAAATACTTGTAAATCATCGTGAAATATGAAATACTTCAGAAGTTAAATAATAGATTGAAATATTTAGCTAGGACTGTATGCAGAAAATAATTTTAAAAACAACTCCCAAGGGATGTTTAAGGTACTTTAGAATCTAAGAAATGTTTGTATACGTACTAAAGCTAAAAATACTTGTAAATCTTCTTAGAGTACTTTACAACCTTAAACATGAATTTAAATATTTTACATGCAAAATAATACTTTAGATAAAATTTAAACTTTGGGTCGCCTCATAATTAAAAAAAGTATTTAAAAATTTACAGAAGTGTTTACGTACATGCGATAACTCAAAATACTTCCAAATCATCTTCAAATACTTTAGAAATTTAGGAATGTATTTTATTATGTAAAATCTAACTGCAAACACAAGTTTAAAGGGTTGTTTAAGTACTTTACGATTCTAAGAAATATACTGGAAGCAATACAGAGCAATTTATATAAAGTGATTAGACCCAAAATACTTGTAAATCATCAAATACTTTACAAGTTTAACAATGTATTTCAATACTTAGGAAATTTTCATAAAAAATAAAACTTATGAGAAAGACTTTTCAGGAAGGGTTGAAATACTTTAAATCGAGGTATATCCTATATAAATATCCCATAAATTTACAGAGGAGTCTATGTGCGCGTTAGAACTGTAAATACTTGTAAATCGTCAAATATTTCATAAGTATTCAATTAATTTCATTTTATATACGTGCTAAAATTCAAACTACCTGTAAATCATCTTCAAGTACTTCAGAACTTTAACAATATTTTTAAATATTCAGCTAGGACTTTGAATGCACAATAAAACTGCAAATAAAACTTTCAAGAGAAGTTGAAAATACTTTAGAGATTAAGAAATGTATTTAAATTTTCAGAGAAGTTTATGTATCTGCAAAGCTTAAAATACTATTTAATCATCTTCAAGTACATTTGAAATTTAACAATGTATTCACATATTTAGGTAAGACATTGCATGAAAAATAAAACTTAAAAGCACAGTTTTATAGGAATTTTGAAATACCCTATTAACATCTACAAATTGTCTTTGAAAATACGCAGAAAAATTTATGTATGTCCTAAAACTTCAAATATTATTTAAGCATCTTCAAGTACACTAAAACTTTAACAATGTATTCAAATATTTAGGGAGGACGTTACATGCAAAATTAAACTTAAAAAATACTTCTGTGGGAATTCTGAGGTACCTTAGAACCCAAAACATGTATTTAACAATTTTCAGAGGAAACTTAAAATACTATTTAAGTACATTTTAACTCTAACAACGTATTCAAAAATTTAGGTAGTTCTTTGCATGCAAAATAAAACTTCAGAGAGGACTTTCGTGGGAATAGTACCTTAAAATCTAAGAAATATATTTAAAAATTTACAGAGAAGTTTATATACGCGCTACAACTCTAAATACTTGTAGGTATGTCGTCTTCAAATACTTCAAAAATTTAAGAAGGTATTTAAAAATTTAGCTAGGACTTAACATGCAAAATAAAACTTAAGAATGACTTTCCAGGGATTTTTAAAGAACTTCAAAATCTATGAAACGTATTTAAAAATTTACAGAGTCGTTTAAAATTTACAGAGAAGTTTATATACATACGCAAACTCAAAATACTTCTAAATCATCTTCCAATACATCAGAAGTTTAAACATGTGCTTAAATATTTAGATAAGACTTTGCTAGCAAAGTAAACCTTTATAAGGAACGCAAAGTAAAACTTTATAAGGAACGCAAAGGAAACTTTAGAATTAAGAAAGTGTATTTTAAAATTTTAGGCGAAAATTATGTGATGGTTTATTGAAATTGTGACATATTTTTAATGAAAATGTATGCTTAATATATCAGCGACAATTTTTAGGGTAATTGATTGATTCGAAACTGTTGCTTCTCCCGGTATTACTCATTAATTTTGAAAGGGTATTTGTTTGGATACTGTATGATAATTTTGCGTTTCAAAGGTATATTCTTGGAATAAACAGAAAACAGCACTGAGGTTTGGCAGGCACAAATTATGGTATGTCTGTCAGCAGAATTAGTATATTCTCAAGTTTCAAAAACTTTTCGCCATTACTTGTACAGGTATGAACTTTAAAGGCTCTGTAACACTGAACTTCCTACGTACGAATACATTGGAGAACTCATATTCAGCCAGATTTTCTTTATGTAGTATGATATTGTTTAGGTTGCCTTGACAAAACGTTTCTAGTTACTTGGTTATGAAGCTTTATTATTAGTTTTCATTCCTAGTGTATGTTTACTCTATTTTAAAGAGAACTTTTGTTATTTTTTAGTTCCAGAAAAATCAAAATGCCTGAAAATATACATTCTGAAATCTTCTGTTTCAAATTTTGAACATAGGAAGTCGAAATTTCTGGGTCGCACTTAAAATTTTAGGATTATAGAATTATATTTAAGTTAAAGCAGTTTTAGATATCAAATTTCCAAATATAGTAGAAAATTTCTAACAAAACATTAAATTAATTACAATATTTTGACTTTAATGGAGTAGATACTAAATTTCGGTTTATCTAGAAATTTTCGGTTATCTACACCTTGAATTTTTAAAACCCTAAAACAAATAATGAACATTTTATTTAATTTTAAATCTAAATCTTATTTACAGTAAACATTTCTATTCCAAAATTGGAGATTCAATTGAATTACTTTATTTTGATTTTAATTAATTAAATTTAAATTTTCTGTTTATCAAAAAACAATTAAGTCTCAACTTAAAACGCAGATACTGGGGATCAACTCTATCTGATAATTTCAAGAGTTTAATGGAAATTTTTGATTTGTATGTTGTCTATATTTCCTGTATTGTAACATCGGAATTACAATTTCCAACTTCAAATTTCTAGATAAAGTTTGAGTTATTGCTGCGAAGTACGTTCAAAATTTAAAAAAATTATTACAGATTAATTAAAAAATAATAAAAATATTCGACTATGGTTCGACTTTTGTTTGCTTTAAAATTGTAAATTTCGAGATTCTAGCAAATATGCTATATTAAATTTCAATCTGGAAATTCCAACTTAAAATTCAATTTTCGATGTCCGAGAAGGGAAATGTATGTAGAATTTAAATACGAAATTTTGACATTAAACCAATTGTCGTCTAAAAATAAATCGAAATTTTGATTTCAGATGGAAATTTTTATTTAAGGTTAATTTTACTTTAATGTCACAATATCCACTATAAATACAAATTTAGAAAATATAATTTAAAATTCAACTTCTTCTGGAAATTTCTATTCCAAAAGTTAAATTTTCTTTGTTGAAGACCCAGTTTCGACTGTAACTTTCTGATTAATAATCGAAATTCTTATCTTGCCCACAAACTCTATATTTAGAATTTAATTTCAATTGGAACTTTCTGATTTAAGATTGCGAAAGACTAATTTTCAACTTTTATTTCAAAATTAGTGCTTTAATATCAAAATTTATATTTTAATGCTAAAATTCATTAATTTATAATTAATTTGATAAAGTTACTTCGTGTTCTCAAAAGTACAGATTTCGAATCTGAGGAAGGATATTTTGTTGTAACTTAATTTGTTTGCAAAAACTATAAACAATTCAGAAATTAATTACAATTGTCAGTGGAAAGTCTCCATAAATTTCATGAGCCATTCCCCCACATATTTAGTTAATTTATAATTGTAATAAAGTGAAAGAATTCATGGTTTCCCACCGGTAAAATGCTACAATACGGTTTTGCATCACCCTGTATATTTCCATATTCTATTTCATCAAAATTAGGCCAAGCCTTTATAAGACATTAGCGAACAATCGTAAGCAATTAGTGGTTTCTGAAGGCTATTCGTGCAACTCTGTTGGAATGCTTGTGAGAGATTTCCAATTCAATCGGGATTTGAGCGTATGCAACCTGCTATCTTCTTTGTGATTTTATATTTCCAGCGTATATTTTAAGGGATCGCAATGTAGGCTGCGAACACCTGGAGGTTAATAGATCTAAAATGTGTCTAATTATTCTAAGCAAATGCAAGAGAGTCACACAAAATCATAATTAGGTTATTTTGAGATGTTGTTTTTCCATAAAAACCGACCTAAATAAAGTCTGGTAATCTTGGTGGCCAGTTTTTTGAAAATCTGTCAAGCTCTTTAATGTTTTTCCCACATTTCTCAGGAATTTTTACATTTCACCAGTGTAAAATGTTTGCCGTAGTACAACATTTTAGATAGGTATGTGTATTTAAATGATTGCTTCCTATTTATATACACTTTATGGTGTAAAAACCGACACAATTAAACTATACCTAAACAACACGGATCTAGCTATAGTAACAGTATTGTTATTACATACTTGCGTGCAAGTAAATAAAGTAGATTATGTCAAATAACAACTCTTACGGTTACGGTTACACAGTTTTTGCCCAAAAACAGCTATTATTAGTAAATATATAAATCAGAGCATGGTCGGTTACGATCCATCTGTTGCGGTCTTTGGCTGTTGATCAAAATTGTATTTCGGACTGCTTGGTAAACCACATTGGATATTTTACAAATTGTGTCAAGATATTTAACAAATACTGATAACTATACACTTCACTGTTAGATATTTAAATATCTAGACATCAGTACCTTCAATTTTCGTTTCCATATGTAAAAAATAACTATAGTTAACATTAAAAAAGCAACTTTTCTGCATATGATTTGCAAATATGATTTTTATTTAAAGAAATTGATTTGGTATGCTCAGCGCATTTTTAAATGGGTTTTCTGTTATAGCTGTCTACAGAATTGATTATCTATGTATTAGATATGAACTGCCCTAACATCAAATTGACGTATTTAGGTGGAGCATTGAATGATGATATTTCATTTAGGAAACACGGCCCACAAATATACTATACAATAATAAATATTAGTAAATTTTTTTACACAATATTTTCACCATGTAGATAGTAGACTATAGTGTAAATATCACTTAAAGTGCACTATTAACGTAGAGAAATATTTTTCACACTCTCTTCAAGACAATTATGTTAAAATCACCACCACGAATATTTTACACTGTAATTTTTTTTGCGCTCCTTGGATGATCAGAATGTAACTATGATATTCTTCATACCATAATCGGGTAAATTGTATTAAAAATCAATTTCCTAGGTATTGCAACTCTAAACTGCCCATTAAAGAAACGTTTTATATTTTTAAGTACACATTCCACTGCATAAAAGCACTAAGAAAACTACAAAGAAATGAACAAAAAATCGAATCATTTCGACAACGAAATAATTTCTGTTACGAGAATATTTAAAATTACTGTTCATGTTACCATTTAATACAGAAGCTATCGAACAAAGCGTGGAGGGTATCCAACGTTTTCGGCTAGTACATTGAACACTGTTGAATTCATCCTTTTACCCTAGCAGAATGGATTAATCGTATATGCCTATTTTTTACATTATTTAGGGAAATTATGTTATACTACCCTTTGTTACGGGCCAAACGAGTTTTTTCAACAAGAAAGATGGTGTGCCTTCGACTTAGGTCAGCGAAGTAGGAAGTGGTTTACAAGAAACGCTTAAGGGAAGGAAATTTTATGTAGTTATGTACAGGGCAAGTCAAAATTAGTGAGCGACACTTTCCTAATCACAGCTGATAGCCGGTTTTCGTGGGAAGGCGGAGACACCAGCAGCTTACGGGAGATCGAACTCATCTCTATTGTGCCTCCTCCTGTATATAAAGCATACAAATTTCATGCACAATAAAATTCACAGACATAAAAGATATGGTAAATCTTAACACAAATATAATTTTATTACTTAAAATTGGTAGCACACATACTACAAAAACTACAATCAAACCGGTAATTTTTTAAATACACTTTACAATTAACAAATAATGACAACTGGCGACTGAAGGGCGCTATATTTTATACACCAATACAAGTCAATCGGGAACAAAATATTCGCCGCACAAACTTCCAACGCGTTTGTCGCAGCAGTGCCACATCCAGAGTGTCAGAAAACGGGTTCGATATTAATCCGCAAGAGCGATAAGCAAATTCGCAATGAATTGCCTTCCAAGGGTTAAATCCAACGTATTTCTTAAATCCGACACTTGTCGATGGTTCTGTTCACCCTACGGTGATAACAGCTATACGAAAATTCACGAAATGGACACTCATCGAAACACAAGCCGCCCCCGCTGTACTTGTCGTCGGCGCTGAGGTCTTAGCAAGCAACCGGGTCGAAAGGAGATCTTAAGTTGACTCCCAAAAAGACGCAACACAAATATGCAGCCGCTGAAAGTATTTCGCCATGTTACAAAATATGTTGCAAGTATTCTAGGACAAATTAACATATAGGGCTCCTTCAAGGGCGGGAATTTCCAGCAAACGTTCACGGTCAAGCGCGTAGACAAAATATTAATCGGCATTTCTCTGGGCAACTGAAAGCAACTGAAGGTTGTCTCAGTTTTAATATCACAAGGGAATTAAACTGTTCTATTTTTTAGTTACCAACAAAGCACTGGTAAACAGGGGAAAACAGTCACTGTACAGTATATTACCCAATTTTACCTTAGTTTCCTTCGGTAAGGAGTAGAGAGAGAGGGGAACAATTTGGAGTGTTCCTAGGTCCTTCCTTGGAACTACAGGAAACGGGAAATTTCGAGTGTTCTTGCATTGTCGCAGCAGCGGCACATCTAGAAGGTCAGAAAAGGGATTCGATATTAATCCGCCAAAGGCGATAAGCAAATTTGCAACGAATTGCCTTCCAAGGGTTAAATCCAGCGTATTTCTTAAATTCGACACTTGTCAATGGTTCTGTTCACATAACGGTGATAACAGCGATACGAAAATTCACGCATCGAAACCCAAACCGCCCTTGCAGTGCTTGTTGTCGACGCTGAGGTCTTACCAAGCAACCGGGTCGAAAAGAGATCTTAAGTCGACTCACTTTCAGTACTTGTCGTCGGCGCTGAGGTCTTAGCAATAAACCGGGTTGAAGGGAGATCTTAAGTCGACTCCCGAGAAAAACGAACGAAAGAATCAGTAGCGGGAATATTCCACCATGTGACGAAATATGTTGCAAGAATTCTAGAACAATTAATACGTAGGGCTCCCTCAAGGGCAGGAAATTCCCAGCAAACGTTCACGGTTAAGCGCTTAGACAAAATATTCATCGGCATTTCTCTAGGGTAACAAAAAACACTGGTCCACTAAACTGTATTCGGGAAATAATAAGATAGTAATCGGCTACGGAGCGGCCAATAAAATAAGACTTCAATCCCTAAGAAGCGGCAAAATTAAACGTATGTAACACGTTTTTTTCTTTTAAGACACACTATCACATTACCGAACATTCAACATTCGTTTCTGTGCTTCTCGCATTTTATTCATATAATTTATACAGGATGAATGAAGATAATCGATTTATCGCGACAATAGCGCATTTATAGTTTCTTGTGGGGCGTAACCCACGAGTTCAGTTAGTTTAGATATATATGCAGAAAATCCAACGCAATTAGTGAGACACCTGAAGGCAGATTACATACAGCAATATATTTAATATTATCTATTTAGAATGTATATTTATGAAGCTATACACCTCATTACACTTACGAGTTGCGAAAATTTTCTAGAAATGTTTATATGACTCGTAGTCACTCCACCCTCTATTTTATGTATTCAACAATGTTTCATCTTAATTACTCATTTTTACTTTTATAACTCTTAAGTAATTGTTTTTTAAGTTGTTAGAAATCAGATAAAGTCGTATAATTTATTCTCTATGAACATACTTTTTTACAATATTATCTACGAATATAATTTATTATAGAAAACACAACAGATCTCTTTAGTGACGCTACACAATTTGCACTTCCAGACTGAACAACTGTAGAAAGTTAGACGAAATGCTGTTTGTGACTGTGCTT
>JABXWE010032177.1:0-12640 GCA_014611495.1 Limonius californicus | reverse complement strand
AATTAAATTTTAAATTATTAAATTTTTATACCTCTGCAACAGCAATCGTAATTTTACTAAAGTAGATTTATAACTTTGCTACTGAAATGTAATTTGGGCTCCAGGTGACAATTTTTAAAAATTTGCCTCCAAAATAAAATTAATTTAATCTACCACGGTACCTCGAGCATGTAGACATCTACGTCACAGATAGTAGGTTCTTATCGATCTGAAAATATGCTACCAAATACGTTAATACAAAATGGCCTTAATACATAGCTAAATTCAAGCCTGTTTTAAAATAAAGTCAACTGCACCTAGTTAGAACCTTTGTGTATCGTTCTACAACTCGTATACAAAATTGTACAGGAACAAAATAACAGACAGGAGGTGTTCTTCACATGGATCCGTAAGCTCACCAGAATTTCTTTCCTCTTCCGTGCTAAAGCTTACGTTATTCGATTTTAGTGGATATACAACTTTGGCTGTCTCAATAGACGTTTGGTAGCCCTCCACATGTTGGAATCTGAGGGGTGGATCTCCTCAAGATAACTATTGTATCTTTGTATTCTTATTCTATCTAATTCCAGCTTAATTATATGGTTTAGGCGATTATATAAAGTTTTGAGATAAGGGAGTCTCATTCTTCCTAGCAACACATATGGAACAGGTATTCGCCCCTAATATGGAAGATAACGATGACCACCACATAAACGAAGTAACAAATAGAGTCGCTTACCTACAAGCACAAACTGCAGAGGAAATAATTCCAATTACCGTCCCAGAACTCAAGAGCTGTATAAAATGCCTCCCAAAGCGTAAGTCTCCAGGTCCTGACTTAATAACAAATGAAATTTTAAAACAGTTAACAAAAAAGGCAATGGCTTATTTAGCGACAATTTTTAATGCCTCTATGAGATTAGGATACTTTCCTGCTAACTGGAGAACAGCCGATATACTCCCTATTTTTAAAACAGGGAAAAATAAGCACGACCCTGACAGCTATAGACCAATAAGCTTACTATCAACACTAGTTAAACTTCTTGAGAAGACAATCCTCTCCCGGCTCCAAGAAGATATATTTGAAAAAGACGTGATTCCCTCCCATCAATTTGGATTCCGACAATCTCATTCAACAGCGCATCAAGTGTTACGAATTACCGAGACAATAGAAAAGGGTTTTGAAGATAAAAAGTATACTGCTACTGCTATCATGTTCATGGACCTGGAAAGAGCTTTTGATAAGGTCTGGCTAGAAGGGCTCTTATATAAAATGATTGAATTAAATATACCAACCTACTTAATAAAGATACTAAGCTCTTTCCTAAGAAATAGAACATTCCGGATAAGAATTCAAGCAACCTTTTCCAGCACTAAGTCTATTAAAGCTGGGGTACCTCAAGGAAGCTTACTGGGACCAACCCTGTTCAACATATATGTACATGACCTCCCCTCCGTAATTAACACAATCCCGGCCATGTATGCTGATGATACGGCCATAATATCTCAGAGTGATTCACCTCAAAACGCTATAGAACAACTACAAAGTGCCATAACCGTCACTAGCAAATGGTTTCATAAATGGAGAATCAAAATTAATCCACAAAAATGCCAAGCAAAAATGTTCACCTTGAAACGTTATACTATTCTTCCAGTAATTAAAATAGATAACTATGACATTTGTTGGAACCCCAAAGACTCGGCAATAAAATATCTGGGTGTTTATTTGGATTCGAGACTAAGCTGGGGATTCCATATAAATAAAAAACTTAATGAGTGCCACACTAGACTAGCAATTCTATACCCACTAATTAATCGACAATCTTTCCTTCGAGCTGAGTGTGCTGTACTTCTTTATAAAACGATACTTCGCCCAAATCTAACTTATGCATGCCCAGTATGGTCCAATACATCCAAGACTTCACTCAAGAAACTCCAGACTATGCAAAATACAGTGTTAAGACTCGCGATCAAGTGTCCGTGGTTCGTGCGTAATTCGCAAATACATAACGAATTGCAGATCCCACCAATAACTGACTTCAAGAAGCTCACCACAAAGTTTTTTGAAAACATAGTTCACTGTGAAAGTGCTACAAAACTAAATCTTGGTCAAAAAGGGATACATACCCGCTTGAAGCGTAAGCTTCTACAAGACTTGATTTAAATTAATTAATTAACCTAAATTATATTCGGTAACATATATTAAGACTGAGGTGTGAATAATTCACATAACCCTTGCTCTACTCCTATGTTATGTAGTTATAGTTATTGTAACAAAGCCGTGTATTGTATTTGTTATACAGAGCCAGTTAATAAATATTAAAAAAAAAGCAGAATTTCTAGATTGTTGAGTTTATTGAAATACCTTTAGTTGCTTTTACTTCTTACTGGTTCCCCTATCTATGCAGGTGTAGTGTCTGTCCAGCAGCAAAAATAACAGGATTTGTCACAACTATGGACTAAAATCAATCTTGACAGGCAAACCATTCCATATCTTCTTTTTAAATAAACACGGTTCAACTTTAACGTAAGTTTATTATTCTCAATAGCAGAAATTGTTTATGATTTTAAGACAAATAAAATAAATAAATACGTCAATACATGTAATAGTATATTTCATTAGGAGTCTGGAAATAAGGATTTTTCCGTGCGCGCGTGACAAATTCTCGTATGAGGCGAAGCCGAACACGGGAAGTCATGCAAGCACGGAAAAATCCATTTCCGGACGTGTAATGAACGATACTTTTTATTATACTTATCTAAAAACAACGCAAAAAAAGGATAAAAAGAAAATTTAGAACATTTTATTTTCAAAGTAATCATAATAAATCGTAATAGTACCAAACATGATTAACATTTCCATAGCAACGATATATTTATTATTGGCATTTAGCGCACGCAAAAAAAACGGAGATTTAACATTTCCATAGCAACGATATATTTATTATCGGCATTTAGCGCACGCAAAAAAACACGGAGATTTAACATTTCCATAGCAACGATATATTTATTATCGGCATTTAGCGTACGCAAAAAAAAACGGAGATCGGTAAAAATTTTACGTGCGCTGTTCTGAAAATGCCACCTTTACGTCTTTGTAAAAACAGATGAAAACAAGGTGTTTTCATATAAGTGTAATAAAAAAAGTCTTTCAAGTGACCACGGCAAGTTAACTGATCGTCAAACTTGCCATGAGATTTGCTCCGCCTCCGTGAGCCCTCTCTTGTAAATAAGGCCGTACCCAACAGTTTTTTCGCTTGCGCTTCTTTTTACCCAAAATAACGAAAGCTGCTGCAGCTATTATTACTTAAACTAAAATGTATGTCCGAAATTTTATTCTTCTGTGTAGACACCCGGTTTACGATTGTTGCGACACGTTTCATGAAACAAGAACTTCCTTAAAAAAAACTTAAAAACTGTTTCGTGTGTGTGTACACGCGGTTTCCTATATCTGCAACATGTTCCTTATGACAAGAAACATAGTTCGACAAAAGTTGACATTGTTGTCGCCGCTTGTTGCCTCTGTCTGGACGCCGCTTAACAGTTGGATATTTGAGTGGTCGAAATCTTATCTTAATAAATTGAGCTTCACATACGATGAGCTGCAACTTCAGTTAGTAGTGAAAATGAAGAAACGGCAACAGTTTTTTACGATCCAAATCGTTTTTGTTAGACCGAAACGAACCGATGAAAAATGACACTTAAGCTGGCTCACGGGGGAGGTGTGGTTCACGGAAAATGCGTACAGGAAGAAAGTTTTGACAGGGTAAATCAAAATAAGTGAGTGCCATCCTTTCAAGCTACAGCTAAATGGAAATACTTGTGAAAGGGCCGAGTACCAGCGGCTTACGGGGAATCGAACTTACCTTATTGTGCTGCTTCCTGAATACTTGTTACACAATACATGCAAAAGGGAAAATACACAGAAGTAACAAGTTGTAATGAATTTTGATTAATGGTTATAAATACACACAACCAAACTGATATGGAATCACCTAGTATTTCTTACTAATAATAAGAAATTTATGAAAACTTGTTATGCAGATTAGAGATACAGGTTTTTGTTGGAAAGAATATAATTGATAAAAGTTGATCACGTGCACATTGAACAATTTTGTTATTTGTGTCCAGTTGTTAAATCGAAGTGTCACAGTAAATTGAATTTTGTGTCAAAAAAGGTAATATGCCCTACGTAGGTTTTCAAATGTTCAGACGGGAAGAATTGTTGCTCTTGTTGAGCAGGGAATGTCACAAAGGCAAATCGCAGCAACGGTGGGCGTCTCGCAGGGTGTTGTTTCAAAAACCCATGCAAGATTTTTAGAATTGGAAACGCTCAAGAACAGGCCAAGACAAAGTCGCCGCAGAGTAACTAGTGATCGACAAGACCGGTTTCTAATTCAAATGCCGCAATGAGGAACAGCCCAAGGCTAAGGAGGAACTGGCACCTCCGGAAGGTTTACCTTTTCTACCTTACAGTAAAGGCCTACTGATAAGGCATTGGGCATGTTCTTATAAGGTACAACATAAAGGCAGTCTTTAGGACTAATGAAACTTTGGGAAACGGTTTCAGATCCGCAAAGGATCATATATCAAATTTAAAATTAGCCGGGATCTACAATATCCCTTGCTCTTGTGGTTCAAACTACATCGGATAAACTGGTAGTTCCATTGAGTTAAGATTGCGAGAGCACAAAGGTGATTGCAAACACAAACGCATCACAAAATCTGCGGTGGCTGAACATACTGGCTTAACTGGGCATAAGATGAACTTTGACAATGCTCGGGTATTCGCCAGAGTACCTCATTACTTCCCTCATATCGTACGTGAAGCAATTGAAATTGAGAAACAACCTAACAACATAAACAGGGAGGATGGTTTCAGACTCAGACTCAGTAAAGCTTGGACTCCAGTAGTTTATCCTCTAAGGACTCGTAAGCATCATTGATTACACGATCACGCTCCACCGGATCCGTCTTTGCCCAACGGTGACAGCCAACCAGAACTTCGTTGTTCTGCCCGACTGCCCCAAAGAGGTTTAAATACCTCCCCTTCCCGGATTTGAGTTCAGTGTTCTATTCACTCTGAAGATGCAAGCTACAATGTTTTGCAAAACCGTAGTTTGTATGGGTTCACAAGCATAAGCCGATTAAGTATTATTGTCCTGGCAAACAAAATACATTAAGATCAAATCAGGTCGATCCTCACCTGATCATGCTGGGTATAGTTCCCAAATGACAACGCGGTCTAAGCCGAAAGTAAATTGTAATATTGACAGTTTGAGAAACCGCGAAAGCCTCAAAGAATAAAATATCCTTTTTTCAGATGAAATTAGAATTGGTTTGAGATCAGATGACCGTTGAATTCGGGTTTTAAGAGGTCGAGGCAGACGAGCTCGACTGAAAACTGCCAGATCTGTTCCATAACATAAAGGAGAGGAACTGTAATGTTTTGGGGTGGTATAATGATGGGAGAAAAAACTCCTTTGAGTCCCTTACGGCAACGTTTAACGGGTCGCCGGTATGTCGATTTGGTGCTAGAAGTTAGGCTGTCGAGAGGTGCTGTGGGAAATATTTTTATTTTCATGCATGCTAATGACCCTCCACATACCAGCAGAGTTACCACAGACTTTCTGCAAACAGAAGATGTCACTGTTCTGAGATGACCTGCCTGGTCACCTGATATTAATCCCATTGATCATGTGTGGGACTTCATTAAAAGAAGCCGCTCTAGAGGAATGGACAAACTTACCTCAAGAACAAGTTGACAATTTGATTAGAAGCATTCCTCGTCGGATTGAAGATTGCATTAGGGCTAGAGGTGGTAAACCTGACTATTAGAGTGAAGAATAAGTTTCTATTTTTCTTTATTCAATCATTCCAATTTTTTAATTTTTATACTTTTAGTGCGTTTTTGTTAATTTCAAGCATTTGTTACATTTTTTTATTGTCAATAATTAAACTGGTTTAGTATAAAGTGCCTTTCTTTTTCCATTAACAAAATTTTAGTAGTACGTAACACAATCGGAAATACTGGGTGATTCCATATAAGTTTGGGTGTGTATATATTAAGCCAAATATGAAATTGTTAATACAATTACAAACAAGAAAAGAAATATTTAAATCAGAACCAGAGTCGGTCCTGTTATAGATTATGTTTAAACAAAGAGCTTCGTGACTTCTGCATTTGATGCCTCGCCACTACTGGCTACGATATTTACGGTAATATGAAAAAAAGGAACTGCGTAGCCAATAAAGTGGAGTTCACAAAACGAGTACAGTTAATTGTTGAACTATTAAACAATTAACTACTGAAGGCTGGGTTGCTTAAAAATCAGTCTACTTTTATTTTCCATAATTCGAAGCACTTTAGAAAAAAAAAGGAAATCATTGCGGATAGTTTTCACTAATAACGGCAATGCATGGATAATTTTTATCTTAGTTCAGCGAAAAAATTGAAGAAGCACTAGCAGGTTAGGTAGCAGGGTTATCTTTTTATTTCCTTATTTGACGGGACGCCCCTGGGCGAATGAAGGTGTGTTGACGGCTGCTCAAACGAAGGATGTGGCGAAATTAAGATTTTCCCTCGGGAAACGGCGAATTAGATGTTTTAAAACAGTGTACAGTGTTTAGGTTGAATGCGGCGATAACGTTAAAAGTAGTGAAGGGGGGTTAATTTGCATCTTCACCCAGCGACACGAGAATACGTCACCGTATCTCACAATATCATTGAATTATGTTTCTCTATAATACAACGCCTTAAACGGTAAAAACGTAAACGATAGGACTTTAATTAAATTACAAGTCAGTTTCAACCCCCGAATTCTAATAGATAATTTGTGATCACACCAGGAGTCACAAGATTACCATTACCCTTAAAAAATAGCAAATCAGCCTGCACGGCTTAGATTTTACAAAGGGACTGCGAAATGTAAAAGTATTGAAAACCATAAAAATATATCGTAAGGTGAGCGCCAGGTAGCTTCCACCGCCGTTGACAGAAATATGCACGTTGAATTGTTTGCAAATCGCTTCTTCTTTACTGTAGCAATATGAGAGAGAAGGAAATGAACCTGTTGACTCAGTTGTGACAACTAATAAAACCTGGGTACATTATTTTACTTCCGAGTCAAAACGTAAGCATGCAATGAAGTTTCACCACCTCTCGAAAGCCAAAGAAACCAAAAACTTTATTGTCAGTTGGTAAAGCTGGCATCAGGTTTTTTTGGGATTTTCAAGGGGTTTTTTAATTTCTTTACAGAGCGTCATACAATTAATGTAGACTATTATTCGACACTTTTTCGCGATAAAGTTAACTAGGCGGTCTGGAATGGAAGAGAAGACAAAGTTCTGCTAGCTTTCTCCAAGACAGTGTATGCCCTCATACCGCTGCAAGAACAATTGAAAGCATAAACAAAGTGCAGTGGAATCTTATTCCGCATGCAGCATGCAGTTTTGAGCTTGCTTCCTACAATTTTTATTTGTTTGGTTACAGCACCCCTTTAAAAAAACATTTTTGATTAAATTTGAATACTCCTCCTATTATATATCACGTTATTTAAAGTTCAGATGAGAATTCTTTTTCCAAACAAGAAATCGATACACTTATTAGAAGCGATAGTATTGTAATAGATTTAGTGTTGGGTGTTATTAGCTCGCGGATTTTGTCTGTCTATTTTTATACCAGAATGAGCTGCATGCAGGATCTATAATAAACAACACTATAATAAACTAAACAGTTCTGTGTTGTATGTATGTATAACGACAAACAAGATATTAACGAAGCACAACTTTTTGACCAGTAAGTTGAAACTGAGAAAGTTTGAGCAAGCTGGCCTACATTTATGCGATACTCATTTTTTACGTATAATGTTTATATTGTCTGTCTAGCCAACCCTTATTTTAAGCAACAACGGGTCTGACCTTGACTTAAGAAACAACTATTAATTCAGCTCGTATAATAAAATATTAAATTAATAGTTATTTATTATACGAGCGGATTAAATGAATGTTTAATGAGCGATATGTTTAACGGCGCAAGCGGCGCAGCCGCGAGCGCGTTAATATCGCAAGTTAAACATTCATTTAATCCGCGAGTGTAATACAACGTTTTATTCAATTTTGCCTAATATAATAAGTCCATTTCTGAAGAGAAAATTTTAAGGAAAGTCATCAAATAGGCGAATTTTATGATTATCACGACAAGATCACAACTTCTGTGCCCCGTTACCTTGACAACGACGAACATTTTTATAAACACATTTCAAAAAATATTATTCGTGCGTCGAGGAGTTTTCCGCGAAAATAAAATGGATAATTTGTGCAACGAATTGGATCATGATGTTTTTTCTGATCCAGAACACGGTTTGGTTCATGGTGATGCTATAATGGAAAAACTGCTTCCTCGGAAATCGAAGGATTTATACAAGAAAGTGTATCAGCTGATTAAAATTTTTAATCTACTGCTTATTAAAATTTTAATGCGCGGCCTAAATAAACAATGACTTTAATAGTTTGATTTGACGTCAATAAACGTCAATTTATATGGCAAAATTGAATAAAATACTTTTTTTGTATCCTTAATGGAAAACAGCCATTTGATTAAGTAGAATTCGCAAAGGAAATGTTTTATTTTACTCATTAGCAACACTTTATTCGTTAGCAACACTTTAATCGTTAGCAACACAACCACACAAAAAATGACATTTAACGAAACATTTTCACTGATACCTTGTACCCCTTGATTGTTTCTCCATTGACAGAATTGTTCAAAAGGTTTATCATATTTTTCTTTTGACTTTGATGGAAGTAGATTTAGAGTCGCTTCTCTGGCGGCTTCCAAAATACTCTCATTTTCTTCAAACTGCATCTTCTGTTAAAATTCTGTTATGTTTAATTTGTCGTCATGCGTTGCTAAGGTTACTTTTAATAGGCAACTATGTTATAGATTGTAATAAAACAATTTTTGTAAAAATATTCTTAGGTTTTCCACGTTTTCCATTAAGGATACAAAAAAATAGCATGTTTAACTCGTAAGAAAAGTGAAAACTTAATTTACTCGCTAACGCTCGTAAATCAATCTGTTTCCACTCGATAGTAAACAACCACTTTTCTTTACTTGTCAAACAATCTACTATTAATTCCGATTCCAAAAATATATAGTTTGTAGACTGCACAATTCATAAGAAGCACGCTATGAGGCTGGACAAATTAAAAATACCTGACTGACAGTGAATTTATGAATACCTTAATTTATTTTACTTTCTACTAATCAGACACCAACACTTGTATTAATAGTGAGTTGTATTTTAACTGAGGGAGATCTAGGGCGGGGTTTTCCAAGCATCTCTAAACACTACAGTCATCATTGGCTTATTGTACCCCTTACTATGAATTTTGACTGTGTGGAGTAGTTCCAACTGCAGTAGTGATTTAACGTGTCACACATCGCAGTGGTACGGGACCTACAGCTTTACTTGGAATATGCATTGCGGTTTCTGGCGGTACATGTGGGGCCTCCATCATTTCCTAATCCCGTTGAGGTAATCTTTGCCAGTCGCATGTCTTGTTGTAGACCCGTAATGATTCGCAGCTTTGTCCTGCATAAGCAGTTATGTGGGTCCGTTTGTGCAAGGTCTGTTACTAAATGCTTTGCTTTGGATTAACTCTGGTCTGTGGATCCAGTAAATTTTATGTTGTATGCAGATCCATTCGCTGATAAAGCTATGAATTGCATTTTTTGATACTCCCAATTCAGGTTCACGCCCGTAGTATGGTCTTGTTTATCCCTGTCTTGTGAGTTCATCCGGTTTTCATTACCTTCGATCCCGTAGTGGCCCGGAACCCAGAGCAGTCTCACAATGTTTTGCCCTGTCCGGTCATTGAGTTCTTCGTAGCTGTCCCAGACCAGTTGGGATGATGCTTTGAAGCTTGAGAGTGCTTTTAGGGCCTCCTGGCTGTCCTATAGAATATAGATACACCTGACTGCGTAGGTCCCTCTATTGTTTTCTCGGGCACATTGTAGTATCGCGTATGTTTCCGTTCGGAAAATGGAGGCGTACCTGCCAAGTGGAAAGCTGAGATTTTGCTTTGGCTTTACGGCATATACTCCTGCTCCGGTAACTGTCTCGGTTTTTGAGTTGTTTGTGTACCAGATTAGATTTGCAGGAGGAAAGTCCTGTCCAGGTGCTCCTCATTCTATTCGATCCTGAATTAATACCTCGAAAAGTGTAGGTGTTAGGTGTTTTGACGTCATATGGTCCGTTCTCATGTCAAACATGGGACCTCTAATGCTGTCAATTAACCTCTTGTGCTCTGTCGTTGTACTATTAGCTCTGCAATCTATATAGGCTTAATCTAGCCTTGGGAGGAAGGACGCAGAGGGCATTGTAGCGTTGAGCGTTGTTCTCATTGTCCCCATGATACCTAGACAGGCAAGTTTTTGAATCTATATTGGTCTTAGTTTGGATGTTTCCTGTTCGACCTTAGGCCATCACATCAAAGCTGCGTTTGTGTCCCTGGTCTGACTACTCTGGTGTTATAGCCAGTACACTATGTTGTAACGGGTCAAAATGGTGAACAGTGGTTAGTTAGTGTTAATTACCAATTATACGAGGGTTCAACATTTTGCGAGAAATATGGCGTCAACAAACATCTGGCCTGTAGTCGGAAACCGGAAAAATTCTAGAACATTCGGCCCCTGCAAACAAGAGTGGGGTGGCGCGCATGTCTGACGAGTAAAATGGCCGGTATAAAACCCCAAGCGCGGCCAATTCAAATTGACTTCTCTTTGATACCTGTCACTTGGTGACTTGTATCCTTGAGTCAATCTTATTCCAGACTTTATTCCTCAACCTTGCTTCTAAGATCAGACTTAGAAGATCCTGTTGTTTGAATATCCGTTCCTGAAATAACTGCCGTTGTAATAACCGTTAATTAATTCCGTTTATTTACCCGAAAGTGTATTTAGTATTTTCCAGCGTTTCCGTCGCTGTTGTGTTAGCGAATTTAATAGTTTTGGTTTTACAGTTACAGATCCCGACGCTGGGTTATCCGCGGGGTTCGCCAGTTGACCGCCGTTGCTGAATTTGTCAGTTTTACCGCCGTTCAGAAGCCGTTTAGTTTCTAGCACGTTTTGAGAATGAAGTTGTTAAGTATAGTTATTTAATCTGCTTTGCTCGTTCATTTGAGTGTCCCGTTGGTCCGTTTTCCCTGTTACTGACATTTTTACCGTCGGGTGTGTCGGTGTTTGAATCGGTTGCCAGCATTATAAATTTCTGTCCGGAAATATTAATGCTTGGCGAGTTGGTGTCCGAATCAACGACGTAAACAAGAATTAGTAATTCCTGTTATTTGCTATTGTGGAGCACCCTGTACAGGATTCGCCGTAAGACGTGGAGTAATTTCATGTTACAGAGAATTTCTGTAGATCCCGCTTGCACACTTGTATTGAGTTTTGGAGAAATTTCGAAACAGTTCAAGGTTATAGGTACCCGACACCTGCAGATTCCGTCGCGGAGTAATTTTCGTGCAGATCTGCACTGTTACAATAATCCCAATCTTGTTGCCTTAAGCTGGAGAAATTTCAGTAGGGTTAATTGGATTGTAATTTCCGTGTACCCGGTATAGTCACGATAAAATTGGATTTTTTACGTGTTTATACTCTTGTCGCAGTCAAACATAATTCAAAGTTCTGACCTGGTTAGTTTTGCCCAGCAAAGCTAGATTGTTTTCTATATGAATCAACAGCACTTTTAAAACCGCGTATTTTAGTTGCATTAAAGATTCCAGAATTCCTAGAAATAAAAGGAATCCTGTGTGAATTATTTACTACCGTAAAATTTAAAGTCAAATACATACAGATTATTTACTCTATGGCAGTCACCTGTAGAAAGAACACAGGTTTAACTACGCAAAGGAATTTATCACTTTTGCACTGTTTTTGCTTGTATTTTCAATTTGTTGACGGTAATTAAATTGCACGTGAAGTTATAACCTGGAAAGTTTACACAACACTTTCCCGAGTCCCGAATCCTGTATTATTCGATTGCAAGAAAGTTATACTATTTACAAGAGTAAATAGTAATTATTTGGTTTATTTTGGAACTTTAGGTCCGACCAGACGACAGACATCTTGTGGTACGAAAAGCCGTTACACCTACCGTACCGTACCGGAGTGATATAGTAATTTGTGTCTTCAATAATTGTTTTTAGGTACCATTTGAGCTCCACATTAACGATTTATTTTATTATTCTGATACATATTTAACACTTGAATAAACTGCAGGAAAATAAGTACAGAATGAGTCATTTACGTGTCATTTTGCTTCTAGTTAATACGCTTTTGTTCGTATAAAAATTGTTCAATAGTTCGTGATAGCAGGTGATATAACGATGTAATAATTTAATACAGCATATATACAAAGTGATTTTTTAAAAAGTTGATTGCAGTAGCCTAGGGATTGTCCCGTCAATATTAAACTTTAGAATCTGACAATATGAAAATTGTAACAGAAAGAAAGAAATCTTGACGAAAAACCTGTAATTTACTTACCTTAATAAATTACAAATCAGTTGCAACTAAATACTTGTTCATTTTCACATTTTGTTGGGCCAAAATTTTTAACTACCTGAACTGTCACACAGTTTGACATACAGGTAAATG
>JABXWE010032175.1:0-26908 GCA_014611495.1 Limonius californicus | reverse complement strand
AAATTCAACGAATGACAATGTTTTTGACAGAATTGGCGGTAAATTGCAGAGTTCGCATATTTCAATGACGCAGATATACATAGTGCTACATCAGTAAGAATATACACCAGGAGTCAACAGTTAAAGGAATTTCAGATAAGTTTAATTAAAATTTATTGTATAAATGTTGATTTTATTAGTGTATTCTATAACTATCGAATTTAGGTGGAGCCACGATTTATATTTAAATATAAAAATAACCCTGAGAAAATAATTTATATGTATGCTATTATGTTTAATTCATTTTTATTGGAGAGACCAACATTATTAACAATCTATATAAGCTAGCCGAGGTATTATAAATCAAAATTTACTTTTATTTACAGTATATTTTAAATTATAAGATAACATACATAGCATCTTTTTGTCACTGCCAACGTGGGGCTGTTTGAATTATTTAGATTTATTAAGAAATGTCATAGCAATATATATATATATATATATATAGTGATGAATTTTGATTCGCTAGCTCGGTTATTTCATTTTATAAAGGATACTCGTTCATTTGTATGATGTCTTGGAATTCGGTTTCTTTGTTATCAGTAATATAAGGCAGACCCAGACGCAGGTAACTTCTAGCTTGATCTGAAACACTGCCAAGTTTGTATTTTGAGAAAAACCTATGAAATAAGAATTATTATTAAAAATTTGAAACTTATCTGGAACCTGTCCTAACACTGGCAAAGCCTAACAAGGTAAAACTTGTGTGGGTGCCAAGTTATAGAGGTATATAGAAGGAAACGAAAACGCAGATAAACTAGCGAAACTAGGTTCTGAAACACCGTTCACAGGGCATGAACCTGTTGTTGGTCTAACTAAGCGGACAGTGAGAGGAGCAGTCAAAGAATGGATCGTAACCAAACATTCGCAACAGTGGAGACTCTCACCTCAACAAAGACAAAGCAAAGGTATGGTGAATAACCACACCCACAAGCTTACCAAAACAATCCTACAACATAGTAGAACTTAAATGGAGCCGTGATAGGACACGGGGACTTCAGACAATACCTCTACAACATAGGGCTTCTTAACGAAGATCCTATATGCAGGCTGGGTGGCGAGGAAGAGGAAACAGCCTCCCACATAATATTCCAATGCGAAGCCTTAGCTCGTAGAAGATATCAAATCTTTAAGGGTACTAATCTCAAAGAGATACAACCGCAAGCCAGTCTGATCAACAAACTCCTATACCTGATAAAGGGGACGGATCGGGAAACAACAATTAAAACGACAAGCTCATGTAATTTCCATATGAAAACAGTTTGAAAAGTTACAGCAGAATGAGATTTTTTCAGACAGTAGATATCATTACACGATTTAAAAATGTTGTTAAGAAACTTTATTAATAACACAGCTTTTGTAGGTTTGCTAATTTGTTTCCCGGTTTGCAATTTAAAAATTTTTAATATCAAGCTGAAAATTCATGATATTGAAAAGATAAACGTAGGCCGATGTTTTTCATGTGAACACGAACAAGAATTCAAAACTGGTTAAGATATATGATTTTGTTGTTATGTGCCATTTTTGTTGCCATCTTTGTTTTATTTTCTGCTTTACCATACTTTTAACGTCTTCCTGCGGAATTGGTATGTTAACTGAAGGTTCTGAGGGGGCATTTTTAGCCGCAGCATCGGCTTGTTCGGTTCCAGGAATTCCTGTATGGGATGGTATCCATATGAATGCTATTTGTTTTTGTGTTAAGGCTAACAAACTTAGACAAATAAAACCGAATATTACGGAAAAGGGGAAAACGAATCTGACCAGAAAAGAAGACGTTATAATCACGAGGTTGCAGATTGGGCACACACTAATGACTCACCAACACCTGTTTTCAAACACACCACCAGAAAGGTGCAACACCTGTCAAACAACAATAACTGTACGACACATTATCATTGAATGCCCAAAATATACCAGGTACCGCAACACACTAGGAATACCAGCCACACTCCAGGAAGCCCTCGATCCCGAACATTACATCAAAATAATAAAATATCTTAAGATCACTAAACTGTACAACAAACTTTAAACTTGCATGTAGTGTAAAATTACTGTTACGTGGGCGCTAATGGCCTTGAAGTGGAAGCGCCTTAATACAATAAATAAAAAAAAAAAAAAGATATATGATTTAAAATATTTTACTGTTCTTTTAAGGATTACTCTTTACAGTTGTATTTGCCATATTTTTCCTTTACTTACGAATCTTTACTTTTTAATCAAATATAAAAGTTACGCACTAATAGTTAATTCACGTGCTCTCCGTCCATTAATTAGTTGTATAATAATTGAAACCATAAATTTACGAGCCGCAAAACACCCACAAACGTTTTTTATTCTGGGTTTGGTGTCGGCGCTTCACCCTGTAAAATCGTAAGCAATTACTGTGTATTCGAAACTCGTATCGCCTTTTTAAAGGCGTACTCTATAAATTGTAGTAGCACTAAACACAACCCAAACCTGAATCGATACAGCAATTCAATTACAGAAATTACTGCTGTCCTGATTTAAAAAAGAAAGAGAAAACTGTGTTTTAGTTTGCTACAAAGAGGTTTTCGTAAAGAAGCATCTTTATCGGTTGTAGAATGAAAACTTTTTCAGAATTGTTCAAAATCATCATTAGCCAGTCAACTTATAAAATTAAGTTTCGCGAGTGTATGGATTAAAAATTGTTCTATAGGCCTGAAAATGAGAAGGGCTCATTATTAAAAAGCAATAAAGAAAAAGCTGTTACAAACTTTTGACCATTTATCTTTCGTAACGATATTAGCGCAATCACGTAAAGCAACTTGTCACGACAAATTAAGATCTAATCGTTCTGAAAACGCTGAAAGGAAGAGCTATAAATTGTAGGCGACCTGCGTTTCTAGCATTTGCAATTCATTAGTAAAGCAACTTACTTGTTTTTCTTTTCACGGCGCTTCCCTTGGGTTTCCCGTCCCATTTCCTTTGAGGCAACAGCTTCGGGTTTTTAATACCTACATTTTTGAACCGTTGGCAGTTCTTCAGCTTTCTAAAACCAAAGTAAATTCCAAATAAGGAAAACTTCAAACTACTCTACATTGCGCAATGTCAATTGCCTAGTAATTTCAAACAACTGTATTCAAAGTTCTCTTCGGCAACTAATTAGCGTTCATAAATACTAGATTTTATGGAATTTTATATAAATTGGAAATTAAACCAACACTGGCAGATATTAATTAAATTGACCAAGTATTTATTTTTAATTAACATTACTATATTTTGCACTACTTCAGCGTTTGCATTAAAATAGGAACGTGAGAAATACGTTTATTTTCTCTACAGTTTTGTTTGCCTTGTCCAACAGAGGGTATTGCAAGTCAAACTTCGGAACAAATTTAGCCGTTTGAAGCTTTCATCAAATTAAATGCACGGCATCGAACACGAACGAAAGTGAATGATAATATTGATGCTGTCATTAATGAAGACTACTGCAGCACCGGGGAAGTTACGGCAATTTGCTGTAGTGAAAAAATAAAACACAATCTCCTAGTATTTGTGATCGTTGGACCTTACACATATATCGATTTTAATTTGTGAGCCTACAAATTGAAATCGATTCTCGAATATATATTTGGTTTGGCAAAATTTGGGGCATTATCCTAATTATATTTAATCTGCACTACATCTTTCAAAGTGATTTTTCATTTAGTTTCAGTTTATGAATCTTAATTAAACTGTGTATATAACAATTATCCTTTATCTTTAACAATTTGAACATATAAAAATACGATCAATTGTGCTTATGTCAAATAAGTTAGATCTCTTAAGACAAAAAACATTATTATTGCATGCTAGTGTACTTGTATCTTTTAGCAACAGCAGCAGTGCTAGAATACCTTGCCGGAAAATGATTTACATGGTGGTTTGCTTTTAAAGTTGATGAACATGTCTTGCCTTTGATTCTCCCCTCTTTAACTATTTTGTGATACGTTACTGACTAATATAATCATTTCTTCAAATTTCTTGATATTACCGAGAACTTTTTTATCTCTTGCAGTTTTTTGATAACTCCATTCGTTTATGAGTAATTCGTATGGAAGTAAGTGCATGCATTAGTGCTATTGAATACGGCAGTTTTGTAACATGTAATCAACTTCACCGCCATTTACACATTTGAGTTTTCAAACTAAACAATAATACCAGTAATTACACAAGACCAATCATTCAAATAAACAGCAGACCAATCGGGATTGTTGTTGTCAAAATTGTTAAATGTATAAATGTGTAAATTCTCTAACGATTAATGAAATAAGATACCAAAATTGAGACTTGCTGAAGGCGAAAGAATCGAAGAGAATTAACACACACTCCACGAAGTAATGTGAATAAATTTTGTTTGTTCAATTATTAACAATTCTCAATTGTTTTTACCACTCATTGCTAGAGTCGTATCAAAGCCTGCTCGAATATTGGCACTTTCATTTGAATACATCTTAGCAAATACCTCCATTATTTATTAACCGATTTTGAAAAAAATTGTTTTATTGTATTCGACATAAAGAAAGCTATCAGATGAGGTATCAGAAAGGGTACTTTGCTGTTTGAATTTTTAAAGTTGAAGTTGCTAGCGCTTAGGGATTGAGGGGTGGGGGATTGAAAATTACATCTCTAAATAATAATTTCAAAATAAAAATCGACGTGTAATATTTTTCTCAACGATTTTACAGAATTTATCCGTTGCTTTCGGAAAGCACTGTATGTATATGATCAAGGGTAACTAAATGCATGCATCCGTTTAGGTTTAAGTTGGGCAGCGTCAAATTAAAAAAACTTCAATTGCTAATAATTTAAAAACTCTTCTCTAAGACCAAATTGGTACTATAGTTTTTTGCTTGGTTTTGAACGTAGAAACGCGTGATGTAAATATTATCCGCCATTTACGGTGTTTTAAAAATGTGGTGCCAAAAATGTTCCTACGGTTCAAAACAGAAATTATCCGATAAATAAGAAAATTAAAACAAATAAAAGCCAAATTTTGAAAAAATTATAAACCAAATCCGGTTCTAACGATTTGGTTTAAATTTTTGTCATCGTTAGTAGCCCAGTGACCAAAACTCCTACTTGGATTGCGGTCGGCGCTTTGGGCAAACCGTATAGGTGCGTTCGTAGACATTTCGCCGAATGACCAAAATGCCGACTCGGTTTGTGATCGGCGTTTTGCACAAGGCTCGTAGGTGCGTTCGTGCACATTTTATCGAATGGGCAAAACGCCGAATCGATGTGCAGTCGGCTTTTTGGGTCAAATACAAATTTAGATTCGTATTCGCCTCCGACGTTCGTTCATGAACGATGTAACGTCGTTTAGCACCGTTCGGCGTTTTGGACACGAGACGGCGTTTTGACTACCAACACCATTCAGCGTTTTGGACATGGGAGGAATGGGAGTCGGCGTTTTGGGCGAAATATCGATTCGGTTTTGAGCAGTCCCCGGATTATGGGCGAACAAAATCAAGTTGTATGACAAGTGAGACGGTCGTTAACGCCAATACTGGTTGTTCAATCGGTAACTTGGCTACAAGAAGGGCGATCACAGCGGTACGTAGCTCAACAATTGTAAATTGCAGAGGAACTGTGTGGACGTTTATAAATGTTACAGGGAAACCTGGCTTGTCACTAAACATCCTCGAAAAAGTGGAAACAGGGAAACTACTGCAGGTGAGGATCGTTTTCCTCGTTTGCAAGCCCTTCGCGGTCTTACAGTTACAGCACAAGGTCTTCAGGCAGACCAGGAGAACGTTACCTTTCCAATACAGTACGTTAAACTATTCCTTTTGATATATTAGATACCCGTACTAGCTTATCATTGTTCGAAATGAGTTCTGCATGTACATATTCGTAGGCGGAAAATTATGATCGGGAATTCGTTTACAGCAAACAATGATAATTTATCATGATGCTCAAACAATGAATTGGTTAGCATATAGTCCGGAAATAAATCTCATAGAGCACTTCTGGGATATGCTTTGAAGGAGTGTCTGCAGTCGTCCAAACCCCCCACAAACCCTTGCTCAGATGGAATAAGCTCTGGCAGAAAAATATCAGCACATCCAACAGTATGTGATCCGTAGGCTAATTCGAAGCATGCCAAGACTGTCAAGTAGCAATTTGGCCAAGAGGAGGCAATCCTTCGTACTGATGTTATTTTTATAAAAATAGTGAAATGAAACATTTTATTACGAAATATTTCCTGGATTATTTTAGTTTTTGTTACTGATGAGCTCTAAGCTACACTAATATTACAACTATGACTGCAATTTAAAAATACATATAGCACTGTACAAACAAACATTTTATCTGCATATACACCAAGTTTCAATAAGATTCCTAAACTGAACGTAAATTTACGTCTCTTTGAAAAAGTTACTCCTTTTTTCTTCTGAATAGTGTAGAACATTTTACCTTATCAAACCTGGGGCTGACAACGACATAAGCTTTTTATTGATCGTGTAGAAAAGTGTAATAAAACGTTTACTATATCAAAAACTTTAGTGCATGTAGAAACAAGACTTACAAAATAATTCGTACATTATATTTTACTCCCAGTTCTGTGGCTGCTTTTCAAGTACTGTTTCTTGGAGTCGTGGTCGTGGCAAAATTTTGACAAGGCGCAGTGCGGCATTAAAATTAATTCGATTTCTAAATTTTGTATTAATTACTGACATAGTTGGGAATGTTATTTCACACAGACGCGTTGTAAAGAAGTGTAGTAATTATTACATAGTTTTCTTTCTGAGCTCTGGATATTCGTAATTCACAGAAATCCAAAAGTGCACGATTGATTTGAATTTTATGCTGATATTATATAGATCTGGAAATAATAGTGCTTGACATTATATTTGTGTTGTTCAACACTTTTCCTGATTTCAGTATGTTGAGTACAGCCCCAGCACTTCTACTTTCTTTAATCAGATTGTTATTAATTTCCTCATTTTCTTAATTGTTATTTGGTAAATGCACCCTTACATACTCAAAACTGTTCAGTATTTTGAAACTCTACTGCTCTGCTCCTCTAAATATTATATTAAAGACTTGTCCTACTGAATCGTCGTTTCCTCTCATTTCCATATATTTGATCTTCTGTTCATTTATTTTCAGTCCAAATTTAACTTTGATTTCTAAACTTCGGAATACTTCTTGTAGTTTCCCTGGTTTTAGGTTCAAAATCACCAAATCATCGGCATAGACCACACATTGATGTTTATAACGTGTATTGCCTTCTCGTATTACTTTTTCAATTACCCGATTAGAGGACGTCGGTGATAGTAGATCTCTTTCTCGCAATACTTTAATATACTACTGTATGCAATTGTCATAATAGAAGGAATTATCGACACAAAATGTGATCATTTGTATTGCTTTTTCAATGCATGATAATTGAGTTGTTGCCATGAAAATATATAAAATCGGTTTCAATGTTCTGAATCTAAATCAGCATAAAAATATGTTTTTCTGGTAAGAACAATGTTTGCAAATTAATTACACAATATCCTTATGTTTACTTCAGCATCAATCAACCATTAAATATGTAAATCCCTCACCTCACTTTCCTTATTATTCACACACCACCTAATGCACTTATCCAGTCTACTAAGCACCGATTACCATTACATTACATAAAGGTCGATCAGAGGGGCATTATCACTGCATTACATATTTGAAAGGACTCCCTGTAGCATGAAAGCCTCGCCCTCACCTAATCATATAATTTGATACAAAGTGAATATTTCGTTGTCGTCCCGTAATTTATTGCTATTAATGCTGAAATTGCATGCGCTCGGTGTAGGTTTGTGGGTTATTCCGGAAATGTGCTACGTTACCTCAGTGTAACTATTTTCCATCCGGTTTGACCACATACTTTCAGGAAATGAGTAATATCTAGTTCTAAAGATATACCATTTACAAACTGCTCGAAACATAACAACAGCTAATAGCACCTTTATTTTTAGATCCTCAGTAGTATATTTTTATCTCTTTGCCTTTTTAAGAAAACTAAAATATGAATTATTGGAACAAACGAATCAAGCAAATGTACTGGCAGTTTAAACATTCATTATCAAACAATGTGCAAATTACTGCAGATCAGTTAGTAATTTTGTCATACACACATTGCTAACTGTAACTAAAATTTAATTTTCCCAAAAACCATAATTTCTGGGCTTTAGGTAGCAGTTAGGGATGTACAATAGTTGTATCTGTATATTTTGATCTTGAAGTTAAAATAAGCTTAGATTTATTTAAGAATCACAATGATTGTAAAATTTTCCTGTGTAAATATTTAAAGCACTCACCCGTTATTATTTGAATTCTCAATTGCAGTTTCAAAAATGAAAAGTTGAAAGCATTATTGACTCATTTTCTACATAACTGTTCACATTCAAACTCAGGCCAAACGCAAATATCAATTCCAAAGTTTCTCCCAAATTTTAACAAAATCGCTGCTCGTGTGTTTTTAAAGTATTAACTACAAAGCAGTACTAACAATTTGATGAATAAGAAAAATAGCAGAAAAGGCGTTTAATAAGTAGGATTGCTCCTACCAAATTCAGAAACAGCTCTCCCGATAACATAAAAGCAGTAATTATATCGCTACGGGTACTATTTTCCTCATTTTAAAGAGAAGTTGGATAATAATAGTTTCTTCAGACCAATGGTTCCAAAGTGGGGGATCACGATATAGGGTTAGGGAGGAGCGTCGCGGGAGGATTTCCACAATAAAACATGCCTTTTCAAGACATTTATTCCTGCCTTTCACAATGTAAACAAAAATAAATCAACTTTAAATTATTAAAATTTTAAATATATGCATGAAATTAAACATAAATAACTGTATACATAAAATCAAGTTACCAAGTAAGAACATTAATGCGATGTACGAGTATGTTTTTCAGAAACTAGGATTGAAAATAAAGGCTCTGTGTTTGTTATACGTACGTATGTACAATAATATTACTCTCAAGTTCGAGGCGATTTATTACTTTTGTTTTGATAGCAGTCATACGCGAGAAGTTTAATTCGCACAAAGATGATGTAGCAAATTGCACCAAAGACTTTATCGATTTGTCCGCATCTCGAGGTATTCTTGAATTCTTTGGATCCAAAATTGATCCAATCTACGCTCTGGAAAATAAGTCTAGTTTCAACATTCCATCACATAATATTTCAATAAGTTTTTCTCTCAGGTTTGTCGAAATTTTAGCTTGTTCAAGGGAATTGTCTAAAAACGGATTTAGTATCCATCTGTGAGTGTCATAATTGTGTGTTTTGAATTTCTTTGTGAAAATAGTCAATGACCTTTTGTTTGAAATTGTGCAAACTATCTTGCATAACTGGAAACACGTGCTCGAAATTTTATGATCATATCATCCTTAACTAAGTCTTCCATGAGTTCTTTAACGCACTGGAATGAATCAAACCCTTTTTACCCAATCGAAATCGACCAGAAATCAAGTAACTTTATAAATTCGGAAATTTTGTCCGTTTCCATTATTATGTTAAGATGGCGGCCTTGTCGTAGCAAGGAGAGCCAGCCAAAGGGAGTTGGAAAATATCTTATATCATATTTCGGTTTCTCCTCTGGTAGGTACATTAGAAGTTCTGCTATTATCTGAAAAATTCGTTTGAAGACGTTACCCCTCGAAAGCCATTTTACTTCCGTGTTATATAGAAAATTTGAGTATAAAAACCCACGTCTTCACGAAAAATACGAACTTGCAATGGTTTTCCCTTGATAGAATTTACCATTTTAATGACATTTTTCAGAACGAAATCCATTTCAGAAGGTAAAGATTTTGCATGAGCTCCTCGATGTAGAAAACAGTGGAACCGTGTAGCATTTGGCATTATCTCTTGTAATCAGACAATAAGACCAGGTCAATATCCTATCATACCCTTGGCGCCATCACTGCATATGGCAACGCGTTGTGCCCAGTCAATCTGCTACTTATCCGTACCGGCGGTATTGACTTCTAATGGAATACAAATTAAAATATCTTTTGTTATACCATGTCCATATTGTATTTTACAAATACTATACATTGGACACAGTTAGAAATATCCGTGAATTCTGTGAATGTGTGAATCTGTAATGAGAAGTGCACTTCTCAATATTTTCAACAACTTGTGTTCGAATTTTTTTTACCATGTTACTTATTCTTCTGTGGACAGTATTATTAGAGGGGTATTGATTTCAGCTTGTCGGCCTCTTTTTCATCAACAATTATTTGCACCATTTCACCAGCTGCTGGTAAAATCAGATTATCACCAATTGCATGTGCCTTGTAATGTAAATTCATATTTGAGATATTCATCGCTGTACCATCAATTTTACTTGTATTCCTTTTCTCTACAGCTACGTTAAAAGTAAGGTCTATGTCAATAAGCCCCATACGATTCCGGAGCTAAAGGGAGAAATAATATGTATAATTGGTGAGATAGGGTCTGATGTATGCCAAACTGTACTGGAAAATTTACCAAAAGCATATTGTCATGGTAGATTAGTCAAGGTGAGCATTTATCCGATTTTATGTTCCATGCATAATTCCCATACCTGCACTTTATTTTGATATCAATAAACTCGGAAATTTCTAATATTTGGAGTTTTATTTAGAAAGTAAATCGTAAAGCTCTTATTGAATTACTCTTTATTTATGTAATAGCCAAAGTTGTTTAGGGGACCATAAAGCGACCTGCCAACCAAAAATTGTGAGTCACTTTTTACATAGACAAACCATTATATTCGTTTCCCTGTACCTCTTGGATTTTAAAGCGGTCTACCTGAACGCTGAAAAATGAACTGCAGCCAATATGAAAAACAATACCTATAATATGCGATAAAGTAGATTGCTAACAGAGTCTTGGCATTGTTCTAATTGTGAGAAATCAGAAACATTTTGAGATTAACGTTATGTGCATTAGTTCTTAAAGGATGGTAGTTTGTAATAAGTAAAAACATTTCACTAAATTAATCCCATATTTTTGCACTACTTTTGTCAATTTTTGATAACAAGTTCTTGTCATCGTTTTGATTACTTTTTCATCTTATTTGAATCTTGCATATGTAGCTATATGTTAAAGAACCCGCAAGTGGAACGGTCACATATTAACGTAGCTACAGGATAATATATAATAACACGCTAATTTTAGCCTATCTTTAGTCACTTTATTAGCCCCTTATTAAGCTTTCATTGACTGGTAATGCTTTAGCAGGTGATTCTTATCCAATTCCAAACAATCCCTAGTTTACATTTAATCGTCTTAAGACTACAACCACTCCGTTTCACAAAGCTTCTTTAAAAAAAGTAATCGTACACCGTTCTATTTTCAAGAATGTAAAACCAGCTAGGCAGTCATCTTACAAAAGAAGTTGAAACTAATAGTAAACCGGGTGCAGGATGTAAAAGAAGCAGGTGAGTAAACTTCGATTGTGTTAACGTTCGCGTTTCAAAATATAACACGTATAGACACTAAGAGGCATAGTCCTTAAAAATGTATTACCTAATATGGAGTGTTTATTTATATACAAGATTTCTTCAAATTACTTTTGTTATTCAAAAATCGAAAAATGCCGTTAGCAAAATTTATGAGAAATGTTCTTTTGTACACTTTAAAATTATTTTAGAGGTACAGAACGTTTGGTCGAAGAGCTAACTACACCTATACACACAGTCAAAACTAAAATCGGGATCACTTTTATTCAATTAAATATGTAAGTTAGCAAACAGAACATGATAATGTCGTCGACAGGAATGATAGTCTGACATGTCTAGAAGGCTGGTATACTCTCTAGTCAACTTAATATTTGCAATTGTTTTTTTAGCAAATTGTGTTTAAGGGTAATGCAGCAGAAACTTAAGTGTGACTAGGGTGTCACAGTTGCACATTTGTAATTGAAAGAAAAAAGCTCCATAATCGAATCTAATCAAGATGGCAAGCGTTTAAAAAGTCATTTGAATCCAACTGACAGGATATGAGCATTGATACTTCTGCAAGAGAGCCGATCTCATCAGAACGTTGCTAATGCCGTAGGTACAACACAATCTATTGTTTCTAGGCTGCTAAGGCGACACCGACACAGGAACTGTTACAAGACAAGGATCAGGGCGACTACAAGAATAACAGACAGACTCCTCCGAATTCAAGTGCTTCGGAATGGTACAGCAACTTCACTGAGAGATGGATTTTTGATCAAACAGTAAGAAACGGATTAAACGAAGCTCAAATTACTTCTAGAAAACCTGCAAAAATACCCCGATTGGAACGTCGTCATCGGCAAGCAAGATTTAACTTTGCTAGAGAACATAGAAATTGGCAACTACGGCATTGTAATGTTTTCAGATAAGTCGAGATTCAGTGTTTCGTGTCACGATAGTCGTACCAGATACGGCCTGAAGAACTTTACTTACTTGCTACAGTGGTACAAACTAAATCTTTTGGGGATGCTTCCGAAATGGTTTGGGGTGGCATTACAATAGACAGCAAAACTGATATGATTATCGTTCGAAATGGCAGTCTGACGGCACGGCGATGTATAACTGAAATACTGAATACCCAAATACGTTCTTTCGCACGTAATTCAAATACAGATTTTTTATTCAGACATGACAACGTTCGCCTATTTGCCATTGTAGTCAACGATTATCTTAGAGATCAAGAAATTACAACCATGAACTGGCCCGCATGTAGCCCGGATGTAAATCCCATCGAGCGTATGTGGAATACCACCAATGACGGTCCAAAGACTGGAAATTGCCATTCTAAAAGAGTCATCATCATCATTATCTGACATGGAGCTGGCTCGAGGGTCGATCCTGGATTACCCCAGGCCCACCCCATACCAGTAGGTGACTTATTCGTACCATGTTTTCGGACAGTACTGTTATAAAATCCGGAGATGGCAACATCTAATACTAAAATGTAAATACTGGTATTGTGACGATAATAAATATATAACAATAAAATAGTCACTTAGGTTTTGATATTAATAAATTCTTCAGACTTTATGCAACAGGTGTTCAATTTTTCTTGAAATGATTTTTAAAACTGAATACCAATCCAAAATAAAACTGCGGAAATTGTAAGAAATTGTCCCTATTTTATTATATATATTTTTTTTAAGTCGAAGCGGTTATTCCCCTGATTAAGTGATAGAATATTGTAAGGGTCGTTTCTGCATTATTTAATATTTTGTATAAAATTCTACAGCAATAATACATGAAGTACGTTTGAAGCGATGGCAAGGCTCTTACTAGGGTACCACAAAATTACAATACCGGATATAATCGACAGGTTTTGTGATTCTACCATTCTAATAACAAATAACTGTGTTTTCAGTATTTCGTCCACTTTTTAAACCATAAACTATTTGAAATGCGCAATTTGCAAATATGTACCATAACTATTAAATGTAAATAAAAGTCTTGTTGTTGTTTATTTATGGTTTACTTAATTTTAATTTGCTGTTGTTAAAATATGTAACCAAGCTATGATTAATGTATTTTCATATAATTTTTGTCATTGTGCAAAGAACAATTTAAAAAGTTTACCCCTACAAAAAAATACTATTTTGCTTGTGCCTTTTATTTTGAATAATTTCAGTTTTTATTTCAGTTTAATTTCTTATAAAAGGATAAGCGTTATTTAAATATTTTAGGGCGGCTTTCATTTAAGTGAATTCATTTTATGAGAGTCTAACATTTAGCGCCTCTAGCGGTAAAAGCTTCGAAACTTGATAATGCAACTTCTGAAGATGACCGGTTTAATCATCTTCTCTTTTTATACCGTGATCCGGTGCTATGCATCATGTGATTCAGTATTATTAGAACAGAGCAGTTTCATTTATTTCTTCATTTACAAACCCTTTTTCATCAAAAGCTTACATTTTCGCGTATGATTGCCTGTGCCCTGAACTTAATTTCGCTTGTAAATATGGTTGCCATGTGCCTCGTAACTACTGTTTCTGTTCCCATTTAACTTGTTATTTGTATGTATAGTTTGCGAGCGCGTTTTTCCGTAATGGATAAGGGTTATTTTGCTGAAATCTGCCTTGTGGTTACGACCAAATTAATATTTTGTCAGTTCTACCTCACTGCTTCGTCGCGTGCTGTACAAAGCACGAAGCTAAAACCGCCGGGAGAATGAATACGACTTTTAAACACAGACAATGCAAAGTTCACTATATTTTGTCTGCCAAAATTCATCCACATGTCCCATTTTACAATAAGCCGACTTACGTGTTAGAGAAATTGTTGCTGTTGTTAAATTAAACGTCAACATAAACCTCTCGAGGAGATTTAATTACAACATTTTAAAACCGTAAAAATTATAACAAAATAAAGGCAAGATATTTGAATTTAATACATTTTAGCTTAACCGTACTAGGATTTCCACTTTTAGTACGTTCATTGCCAAAAACTTATTTTTAGAATAAGGATACACAGATCATTTTTCGTTTTTGGTTACTTGAAAGAACAGGTGTGCACTACGTTTGTGAGTTCATTAAAAGAAAAAAAGTGTCAGGCTCGTAATCTGAACTTTCAAACATCCTTTTCTACCAATTTATATTATTCTTTTAGCTTTTTATTTATTTCTTAGCATTACCTGCCTTTGTCGTTCGAGTATCTTTGGAAAGTTTTGTCGTTCGATCGTTACTTGGATTCCATTATTGGTTATATTTTGGAAGTTGACTTTTTTCTGCATGGCCGTTGCTGATATCTACACAACTCAGCGATAACCACTTCGTACATTCTTCACATGTTAAGATCAGACCAATATTTTCTGTTTTGTTGGGCCTTAATTTACTGAATTGGTATTTAAAATTTATGCTTTTTTTAATTCATAGTTATTGTACATATTTATTAATTATGTAAAACGTGTTTTATTTGGTCTAATTAGAGCAACTGGGACTATACAGATTAATCTCATATTAAAATAGTGAGTTTTAGTTGATATTAGCTATATGGAACTGTATTTTTCACTAATCTGTATAGGAAATACTACAGCATTTTTGTTCTCGACAGGGTGTTTAAAACAAAGTCGGGTAATTTATCCACGTATAAAGTTCATCAAACCAAACAAAAAAGTCTTATTCAACATATGTATGTCCGGAAACCAACTATTTCAGAGATAGAGGCGCTTTGGTATTATAATTAATAAACTGCAATAGCAGGCTTCATTTGCCATGAAAAAGAAATTTTAAGGTACTATACAGTATACGCAATTGTACTGTACCATATCCAACGGCTACAAGTCCTCGCTACTTCTGATTATGCTTCAAGAATTGTGTTTTTTAGATTCACACGAGATAACAAAAATTTTGCTGCCAATATCTTATTACCGATTAAACAAATTATATTTATATATCATTAATCTGCATAGTGTAGTAGATTGTATATTAGTATTAGTTATTAGTTATGTTGGTAGAAGTGAGTAAGTGATTAAGGGTGGGCAAGAGCACGTGAAAGTGTGCTCCAGCCACCATTATGTTGTTTATGTAATTATATGGTAATTAATAATAAAGAGTTATAACCACCACAATAGAAATCTTGTTTGGACAGACAAAATCCTCACGTTGTTGTCCATCATCACACATCAGCTTCGATTAGCGTTAAATGTTTGACTAGGTGTTTTGAAAGACCTTCCTTCCATCAGTGCCAGCGTTTTTACTAAATCGTTTGAATAGTGACCTGCATCTTGACCTGTTTAATTACACTTTATTTCCACTATTGAAAGATGTACCCCTGAATCATACAGTTCATCTATGTTTTATGCGCAATGGGACTCCTCCACAGTTTTCAATCCATTTCAGAAAACATTTATAACATATGGATCGGACGAAGGGTCTAATTGCAGGGTTATCTACATTCACCGATTTTAACGGATTAGACCTCTGTATTTGGACAAGTCTTATATTTATTTGTCTGTTACTGCCTTTACTGTTCGTTTTTTCACAATAAGAAGTAGAATCGCCTCTATCTCTGAAATAGTTAATTTGCGAACATATGTTGATTAAGACTTTTCTGTTGGGTTGTTTGAGTTCTATACATGGATAATACCTGACTTTTTTGAGGGTGGATTACATATATTACATACATATTAGCACATATAGCACGACAGGCCAATTCACGTTTTCTTTAAATTAATTAAGCTGACCAGTGTTGCCTACTTACGACAACACTAAAACCAGCTGTCAATTTGTTTAAATTTTAACTAAGATGTTTTCAATTTCGGAAAACCAGATTTGTTGCTTATTTTTGGTGAATGCTGAGGAAATATGGCGGAAGCGTGCAATTTATATACGAGGCGCTAATTAACTAGAACCGTCAGACAAATATGTACACACCTTGAAACTTAAGAAACATAGGTAAATTTGTTAATTCCAAAATATATAGGCTCAGTACGATTAATAGCATAGATAATGGACTGCAGTATTAGACGCGATGAATGAGAATCCCCATACAAATCAAAGGGATCTAAGCACAAATGTGGATATTATTAGAGCTTCAATTAGAAGAATTCTGAAAATGACCCTCAGAAATCATTGCCACTTTGTAAATCCTTTCAGAATCTAGTTCTCTTGGCTCCATCTTCTTTAAATTGTGTATTGTTTAGCCATGAATCACAATTCTCAAACAAGGATGAAGGTGAAGTAGGCATATCTCACACTATTACACTCAAAAGAATCCGAACTGGATAATATGTGTTACCCATTTTCAAACAATTTTTTCTAAACGTTTACTGTGGCATAGTAGGTAACCATATTTTTGCTCTACACATCTCATGAAAAGTTTACTGGGCAGCGTTACTTGAAACTCCTACAGAATTTTGCCAGCTTGTTCGAAAATGTAGAACTGAATGTAGGACAGAATCGTTGGCACCAACATCGGGGCTGTCGTGCTAACTACAGTTGAACTGTTTGCAATTGTTTAAGTAATATATTTGGAGCAAAACGGATTGGAAGAGAAACTGTGCATCCACGGCCACCAAGAAGTTGCGGTATCACTCCACTACTTTTTTCTTTGGGTTGCAACTGATGAAATAGCATAACCAAACTCCCATAATAAATGAATATGATTTGTAAAATAGAATAATCGAAACGTCAGTTTTGAATATTTGCTGAATTAAGTAAACATTCTCATTTACGTTTTTATTGTTTTTCACTCGTTTAGTTTTTATTAGGTATAGTAGGGTTGTACCAATCGTAGCTTTACTTGTTAGATACTAATAATTAATATTAGTAAAAAGTATTAATTGATAAAGTAAGACGTCTACATGACAATATAAATTAACCATAAAAACGTACGCTAGACTCTAAACGCCTAATAGACGATAATATAATTATGCACTTATTGCATTTCTTCTGAATTTATTTAATAATAATTCATAATTTTATTACAGTCAATAATCTAGGAAACCAATTGTTCAAAATCCATCAAGCAACAACATTATGGAGTAACCCACAAACTATTATTTGAGAGATCAATTTATTTTATCTTCGAATAGAAGCAACGAATAAGTAATAATTATAAGTAAGTGATTGATATATGGTATACAGTTTTCCACGACACATAAAGATGTTCTTTGTATAAAGACAGGAACAAATCAATTTAGATCGTTAAGGGTTACAATGTAGTATCGTTGCATGGACGATAAGTGGACAATCCTGAAATGATTGCGTAAGAAATAAAATGACAAAATATATTTCATATATATTTAATTGGTCAACTACTATAATTCTATAGGCAGATGGGAGTAGAGAGATGGGAAAGAGAGAGTATGTTTGTAGGAAACAGAACGAGAAAGAGAGAAAGAGAGAGAAATATCAAAAAGACTTAATTTATAGGTTTACTAGCGTTGCTGCGGCCTTACTCAACAATATTAACGATGAATGTAAATATAGAATTACGTAAAGCCTTGGAGCGCTCAATAAATATGCTTGAAAATGCAACCCCTAATTTTAAATATGTAAGTACTCTGGAAATTTAAAGAGGTGTATTTTATCAACATGTTCCAATTAGAAAATACCTATAGATCTACTTAGTGGTTTATAAGCAGAAAATTGCATCTGGGATTACTTCGAAGAGATGATTATGAGTTTCCCATGGTAGGTTAACAATAGTAAAAATGTATTGATATTAAAGACTATTCACGGAATGTATTATATAAATAGGATAAAACAATTAAATAAGTATTCATTTATAGTGGTGGTAGGTCATTTGGGAGGGCGCTAGCCTTCTGAGCAAAAGTCGAACATGGCATTGCCAATATAGCTTATAAAAAACTCGTACTGAAACACATCAAATACAATCCCTCAATCCGGCCTTGGTGGTGTGGGTTTCAATAGCGACAGCCGCAATCCCGACAGCTGAAATCCCGAGAGCCAAAATCCCGACAGGCCACAATCCCGACAAACCAAAATCCCGAAAACCGAAATTGCAGTAGGTAGTTATTTAATAAGTCCGCGGTGTACAATTGCAAAACCGGAAGTTGTGTTCGATTAACAGAGAAAGGAGAATTTCAAGTGTTGTAGGTAATCGTAATAATTACGAAATTATGGACTATCTACGTGGTGTTGCACATAATGTAAATTTTTAATACTTTATTAAAATTATTGTAATACCTAAATTTAATTTTAATGTAATAAATGTTTAGTTATAACTCAATTCTTATGTATTTTAGTTTCTTTATTTCAGTTACACTATTAACATAAAATCCAACTCGGTATTTCGGCTTGTCGAGATTATGGATTGTCGGTATTTCGGCAAGTCGAAATTATAGCTTGTCGGGATTTCGGCTGTCGGAATTTCTGCTAGTCGGGATTATGGCTTATCGGGATTTCGGCTGACGGAATTTCGGCCGTCGGGATTGTGGCTGTCGGGCTTCTGACCGGCACCGGACCTTGCCAACTGTACGTTCTCAAAGCTAACATCTTACTTAGAAATTATACGAACTTTGGTTGAATTGTAGATAGCCGTACTGGTACCTCAACGCCGAGGAGAAGCACGTGACGAAGAATATGTGCCTGTTATAAATATTGCACTACGGTGGCAATTATTTGCGACCAGTGAGATTAATTAATTATATTAAATATAGAGAAAACCTTAAAAATTATATATTAGATGCTTGAAAAAATTATTTCTATATTCATATTATGTTTTGGCGCAGAAAAATCATTTGTAGAAACAACTAATGATTCGTTTTTAATCGTAGGCTTTGACTCGAAAAAACTTATAGCTGTGACATAACTTTTCCGGATTATGCTATCATAGTTTTACTTCATCATGCTAATCATACGTTCGTTCACGTTTTAGTAACACACACCCTGTATATAATTTTCAGGCTTGTAGAGAAATATATTTAATTTGCATACCACATAGGTTTTGAAAACATTTGTCTTAGTTCAAGGATAAGCACTAACTTCAACAAAGAATAAATGTTCCCGAAAAAATAAAAATAATAAACTGTCTCGTCTGCAAATCTCATTACGGCGCACACTGTATAATATATGTGTACATATAATTCATTGAAAGTATGCAGATAATTCTCCGCTACTAAACTTTATGGCGTTTAAAGGAAATCCGGTGTTATCCAAGTTGGTATCAGGCTAAAGTCCTTCATGCTAACCCGCCAGTTTCCGGAATTATTCTCAACTAGTACAGCGGTTGAACTGGAAATGTGGGAATTCTATTTGTTTCTAATTCACTGTACGCACGCAATGTCTTTATTTCTAACAGGCAGTGAACGTACAGAATGTTCACACCAAGTGCTAATAATTAATTGTAGGCTGCGCTAGATGAAAAGGGATGAAGACCCTTACACAAAACATTTCCGATTTTTGCCGTTCTTTTAAAAAAGTCACGTACTGCGTGGATATAAGCCCCCTTTGGAGGACTATTAAGGACTGGGTCAGCTGAATAAAGGCGGTTCAGGCTTTGATCCGCGAAATCAAAATGCCGAAGCGTTTTGCTTTATTTTCAATAAAGGAAATAGATTTCAGGCCTAAACGTCGATCAGCTTTTGAAGCACATATTTGTGATATTCCATAAAGTGGGAATATTGAATAGACTACTCAGACAATTCCTTTCTATAGAAATCTTATTTACCATTTTCCATACACACTAACACGATCGCACATCTTAGGACAGTGGCACACTTTTTTTGAACTAATACTTAGACGCATTATATGAAAAGTAGGAATTCCTCTGCGATAAATTTATGTTACTCACATATTCAAGATACAGTTCATTTAAAAACAGCTTTGGCAATAAATAAAAATTCAATATACTATACATCCCTACGTTACTATTACAATAGAAAATGTTAGCTACATGCATGGGAGAAACTTTATAGAAGAAACTATACAATTAATATGATTAAATATATTCAGAAGTCAAATAATGTACATTTACATTATATAAACTTAGTATATTACACAACATGCGTTTTGTGGTATCTATATTGCTAAATAATTATTTCTACAACCAGAAGCGTATTTATTAAAAAAAAACAGTGAGCGCCCCTGTTACATTTCTTGAATGCCAATAATTGCTTTATTGATTTAGTACAACTATACTGCAATTAAAACAACATTCCAAATACTTTAAATATAATTGCAATTAACTTCCAAAGGAAACTGTAGTGGCATTTTATTACACTACGCCTTATTTATACTAACATTCGAGAACAATCTAATTACTTTACCATCATATCGGCCAATGTACATGAATTTTTACTTATATGAAACAGTAGCATGTTTAAAGCTATTACTATTCAATAACAGCTTTTTGCGTCCCAGTGTTGGGCATCGGCCTCTTTCCTGCCACGTGTTTCTCCTCAGCGCTAAGGTAGAAACACGGGTGATCTACAGTTTAACGTCGTATCCGAACGATATAAATTCCATAGAAGTTTTCGGATTGGGAAATTGTAGGCAGTGAGTTGCAGCACAAGATTTTTATAAACTGCGTAGTAATGATGGAGTTTTAAACCCAAGTCATAATCGAAGTTTTGCTCAAAAAGCAAGCACTCTACCAACTGAACAATTTTTCTGTATACATAAATGCAACAGCCCACTCAAATGAATAACAAAGTTATCACAAGTGATCAAAGTATTAGAACAAATTCCAGGAATTTTAACACTTAAAATTAGCCGCCGTAATGTACACTCAAAACAAAAACATTTACGAACATTTTTTAATATAAAATAATTATCCTGCGCCACACGATTCCTGGGACAATTAAATTTCATAAAATTTAGTATTTTTGTATCTTCAATGGGCCAAATGTGGCCTAAGTGCATAGAGATGCTTGGAAAACTGCGTCCTAGATCTCGCTCTTTCAAATCATCAGCATCTTCCATTTTATTCATAACAGCAAATAAATGAATATAAACCACTGTTTGGGCCAGCTTAAAAAAGCCAAAAATTATTTATTCTAAGTAAATGTTTCATTCTATAATTTTTCTTATTTATAAATTCTTTTAGATTTTATTCGAAAATGTTTTTATAGTGTTATAGATTTTTCATTTCTATAAAAGAAAACTATTTTCAAAAAGTTCTTATGCAAGAAAATGCATTTAATTTTGTGTAATGGTAATGTTAGACAACGCACGAATCCTTGTTGAAATGCTTCTCAATTTACAGTTACCATAGCAACCTCATAAAATTTGGTTTGGAGTAGGTCTTAAGGCGATTGGCACTTTTTAGACAGGGCTCTTTAATGATGGGTTCTTATTTTGTTTACTGCTTGTAAGATATCAAGGTACACGAGAGTGATATTGTGAACTGAAAAGCTTTACTTTGATGTCTACCTCAAATTAGCTTACATAATAGTTTTAGCAATTGTATGTAACCTAACGTTTCTATAACACCTTGAGGAGATAAAGGTTTTTGTTTAGAAGAATAATAATTTAGACCTTTCAATAAAATTTTTAGAGCGCTCAAATAACGTAGCTATTACGAAATACAATTTTTTCTGCACTCAAATTCAAGTTTATTTTACAATGAAACAATTGTATACATTCAACACATTAGCAGTAGAGATGGACTACTTGAGAAGAAGTTCTATAGTATCTAGTGGATAAAGAGTAATCAACGCCGAAAATCGAAAGAAGAAGTTTTCTACGGAAACTCTAATGGACAGAATCTAGAAAAAAAAGGTTGATATAGCTCGGCCATCTTTTTTTCTCATTCATTCATACTACCGCCCCCCCCCCCGAACCGCTTTCGCATTACTTCAGGGCGGTGCGGGCGTCCCTTACATACTAACCATTCATACAACATGCACCCTAAACTTAACTAAGCGAAATGCGGTCGCCCCAGTCGGGATTCGAGCACGCCATCCGATCGACCACATTTCACTGTGACCTCGAGTGGCAACGCGTATCCGCACTACTCCACCGAGGCCCCAGTTCGGCCATCTATTACGCATGGAGAACAGAAGATTGCAAAAACGATTGTTTATATGAAATCCACCAGGCAGAAAGAAGAAAGAACGGCCATGTAAATCATGGAATGAAGATCTAAAGAAAACCATAAATATTTTGGAACTTTGTCGCATCTATATTCAATTTAATTAATTAATTTACACTGATCAACCTCTTAAAAATATATTAAAATATCGTTCGACTTGTTCAGATACACTAAATAGTAACAGCTACTTCTCCAAGGTAAAATTAATAGATAATTTTACTCAATAGTTTTCTTTTTTGCTTCTATTGTTCTGTTCAAAATAATTAATAATTTCAATTGCTAGTAAATGTTTTTAAGATTTGCCACTATGCAGAAGTTCTTACACTATTTACATATTATAAACACTTTATTTTAAGAAAAACCGAAACAATAAACTGCGGAGTACGACAAGGATGCCCTCTATCGCCGTCGCTTTTTAACATATATATAGACCAAGTCGTAGAAGACTGGAAAAACAAAATAAAAACACACTTTAAAATAAACAATATCGAAATCGACACTATTCTGTTTGCTGACGACCAAACAGTCTTTGCAACCACAGAAGATAATCTACAATATGCGCTACATACATTAAATAAAATGTCAAAAAAATACAATTTAGAAATTTCAACAAAAAAAAACCAAAGTCCTAGCTTTTAAAGGTGAAGAACCGATACGAGCGAAAATTATTATAGACGATGAAACTATTGAACAAGTAAACTGTTTCAATTATTTGGGCTTTAACGTTACATACACAAACAGTAAAGATGTATACAATAAACTAAACAAATTCAGACAAATGTGCGGAACCATCAGAAGACATCTACGGCTAGTTAATAATGATACAAAATTAAAATTTTATAAGGTAATGGCTGTCCCAGCGCTATTATATGGATCAGAAAATTGGACCCTCACGCTAAAAGAAAGAAATGCAATTAAATCTACTGAGATGAAGTTTCTAAGATGGGTAGCAGGATATACGCTACTAGACCATAAGAGAAATGAAGAGATACGCCAGGAGCTAAACATTTTTAATTTATTAACAAAAATTGACCAATACAGACAAAACTGGAGGGAACATATATTAAGAATGGACGACTGTCGTATCACAAAACAACTACTACATTATCGACCACGAGGGAAAAGAAGACTGGGACGACCAAAGAAACGTTGGAGTGAACAATTTATATGAGACCGGAACAAACCACAACGGTTTAATCCTGGCAGCTGATGATGATGATAAACACTTTACAGCTCCTTCATCTCATATGTTTAAACCTAAACGTAATAAATTAAAAAGTCGAATTATTACAGAAATGTAGCGAAATGTTATAGTTATAGTTGTAAGCTTTGAACTTATTACAAAAGTTGGAAGTTCCTATTTTCTTATTTGAACTGCGAGGTTACTAAATGTAATGTGTGTAAATAATTAAAGATTTTAGCTGTGTGCTATTTTCTTAGGAAAGCTGTATGCTTAGTAATAGTACGACGCGTACTTGATTTAATTATGGGCGTTATAGCTCTAATTTATTATGAGAGTTGTGTTTCATATTTTATTATTAGAGGTTTGCACTTAATTGAAGGTACTGCGTGTACCTAAATAAATAATGAGCTGTCACTCCCGCGTTAATTCTGGAAATTGTGTGCTTTTTTGCTATTGTAGCTAGTTGTACTTAATTACATACTTGACTGTATACGCTTATTTTATGTAATTTGTTATGGAAGTTGTGCGTTCATATTTTGGTTATATTATAATAATATACTAAATTGTGTACTTATTAATGGAACCGTGTGTTCCTAATGAAATATTAAACTATGTGGTCATTGATTCTACGATATATTTGGAAGATTTTATTTTAGCTGTTTACCGGTTTATGAAGCTTTTCGCCTAACCAGGTACAGTATTATTAGGCAATTCCAAAGTTTCTACTGAATATCCTACCTTTTAAGTAGCTACTTTAATTACAATCTCACAACGGATCCCAATTGGTAAACTTCTCTTACAATTTATAACTATCGATTACTGTTGTTAGCAAGACTCACATGTACGCCGAGGAGTTCACGTTTAGCTGCCACCACATGCAGAGAGCTAAGGAGGAGACTATATGAAATGAGATAATGGAGTGTATTCCATAATAGGTACCTCTATGTGTAATATGCAAGAATACACAAATTTGATCTACAAATTGTTTAAATCGTGTTTCTAAGATGTAAGTAGAAGATCTACGCTAGAAAAGCCTGTTCATATCGTTTTTGAAAAGTACATACTTTCCACTTGCAATTTAATTTTAAATTATGTAAAGAAGGATTTGCCAAATTGAAATGCAGTACACTACACAATCTTGTAATCTTGTAAACGAAATTGGTTTTACATTCGCATAAGGTACTGAAGGGAATGATTTGGCGTCGATTTGTTTTTACCTCAAGTTATTTTACAGTTTCATATGTCGCCCTATTACAGCGTACAAATTTGCCGACCCTAACTTCCCTGTATGAACAAAAACCACTTGATATGAATGATACAGATGTCTTACTTACGTTGGAACTTTAAATAACTATAATTTAGTGTAGTTTGTTATGTTATTAACGAAAATAATTAGGAACAAAAACCTGAAAATAACCACTTCCTTATACAATGTATAACTATTAATGTTACATTTCTCATTAATCGTGAAGACATTATACACTATTGATGTATGTAAGTGAATAAAATGTAAATAAATAGTATATTAAAGTATAAGTGGATATTAAGGTATTTAAAACACGCGCGATTTTTCGAGCACGACGGCGCAGCCGGAGTGCTCGAAATAGAGCAAGTGTTTTAAAGACCAGTTATCCACGAATACTTTACGTTATTTTTTTTATTGGTACATTTTGAGTAGATAGAGTTGGACAGTTTGACGACCACCCCCCACTCCTGACCTTGATTTCAAGGTCAAGGCCATTGTTTCCCCTCACTCGACCTTCGATTGAAGGTCATCAGATTCCCCTCACTGGATCTTGAGTCCAAGGTCACCACCTCTCAGAAAACTTTTATAAATAGTATGGTCAGACAAGAAATGGAAGAAACAATAATTGTAAATTCGTTTATTTGCTATGAATAATACAGAATGCGTTACAAGTTAACATGTAAAGAAAACATTATTATAACTTAGCACTAACGTATATTATTGTAATGAATCGTCCAATGAATGAAATAAAATGTAGCACATACACTTAATATAAGTAATAACGTTGCACCAAGTATAACTGAAGAAATGCAGCAGTAGTTGCTGCAATCCGCAATAGCTGGTTGTTGCTGAATATCTGGTTTATGAGGCTTCAACAGAATAGTTTGCCAATTCGTAGGTGCTGCATATGTCGGATAGTGGAATTTTATCTTGAATGTTAATATTCCATCATCTGTAAAATTGCGAACGGATCCTTTAAAAACAGGTAGGTCGGCCAAAATTGCATTATCCATTTTATGCCAAGTCGTATTAGTAACAGCGCTGTTAGCGTAGGTAATAGATGCGGATGTGCAATTTGGTGGTTGCATTACATAGAGAATACCATCATAGAAAGCTGCGAGAGCAGCTATGAATTTTATAGGTAACATGCTGATACTGCAGTAGTTGTACGTAGAATGGGAAAGGTACCTTTGAAGCATACCTTTTTCTTAATCCGGAGTTGCGCAATCCCCTTCTTTATTCTCACTTGGATTGTCAGCAGGCGATTGGTAAAACTGTTCGAATGTTTTAACGCGCACAGTTAAATTATGTAGTGCAGGAAAGCGTTCCAAGGTTATTATCTGGTATGGATGCTTGGTGTAGAGTGTGTTAAAATCGTAGTGAAAAAACCCACAGTGAGCTCGAAAGAAATCTTTCAACTCGATATTTAACGGATGAGAAGTCGTGGAAAATGTGTAGCTCAATTCAGGATTTACAGTTGGTAGTTCATCGAAATTATGAAAACGGCTTTCAGCATCATTAACTACATGATAAATGGCTACATCTGCGATATATAAGAACAACATGTTACCGATATGAGTGCGCGAAGTAAACTGAAAAGCGGATTGGCAGATCGTTGAATAGGGTGGAGGAAACCGAAAATGGTGGTGGGGTATAATGAGGCCGGTTAGTAGTGTGAAGACACTGGTCCAGACAAAACATGACCTCAACAGTTCCCGAGTGGTATAATGTGCAGCTGTTAACTGGTAATCCTGCCAAACGATTTAACATCCGCCGCTTAAACCAGGAGAATAAAAAAGCCTTCTTCGAATTACTAAGAACAGTGGAAAAAAATCGAACACCTAAGCAATTGATGGAAGCGGGCATTGTGAGACCTGATTGGAGTTATGAATATTTTATCTCTTATTGGTGGGGAGTAGCGGACGATCACAAAGAATACTAGGTGTCAAATAAGTTTCT
>JABXWE010032173.1:0-17123 GCA_014611495.1 Limonius californicus | reverse complement strand
TGTGTAATACAAGAGGATCCTTGCACTCCCTATTCGAAACCTAACAGCTGTGGAAAGTGAGTACTTAAATTTTATACCAGTATTTTGCAAACCGTGCAAAGGCAGCATCTAAAATATAAAAGAGAATGTACAAATTAGTTACGAATTTTAGAAATCTAAAACAAAGTCTTCTAAACTTCTGTGGAAACAATAATTCAAAAATTCGGCTTCAGTCTTATAATTACATTAAAAAAATTTAGTATTACAATATGTAGTAAAACTATCTAAGTAGGAGTTATTTATAAAAATTATCTAGCTACACTATAAGCTATATATTAAGATTTGCAGCTAAGCTACACTGCAAGTTACTTTTTTGAACTGATTAACTGCATTATAAGTTACATAGCAAAATTTATAGCTAAACTACACTACAACCTTTTCCAAAGTAGTTACCTACACTACAAGCTTCTTAGCACAATGCGTATCTAAGTTAAACTACAAGCTATTTTTTTCAACTAATTAACTTTACTACAAACTATTTAGTAATATTTATAACGAAGCTAGATTACCAACTGTTTTTAAGTAGTTTACTGTATTACAAGTTGCTTAACGAAATTTATAGGTAATCTACACTGCTAGCTACTATTTATAAAATAGTTACTTACACTGTGAGCTACTTAGTGCAATTTGTAGTTAAAGTTACAATGTAAACTGTTTTTACAACTACTTAACTACACTACAAGCTACTTAGTAAAATTAGTAGCTAAGTTGCACTAGAACCTACTCTTTTAGCTAGTTACCTCTATTAAAAGTATCTTACTGAAATGTATACCTAAACTACACTAAAATATAGTTCCTATAAAATACTTACCTGCACTACTAGCGACTTAGTACAATTTGTAACTAAGTTATACTACATTACAAGCTACATAGCTATTTTTCTTGCAAACTAGTTACCTACACTACAAGCTACTTAGTAAAGTTTGTAACTTAGCTACACTACAAGCTACTTCTTTCAAGAAGTTAACTACACTACAAGCCACTTAACAAACATTATAAGCTACAGTACAAGCCACTTTTTAAACTAGTTAACTACACTACGAGCTAGTTAGTAACTCCTTTTTGTAGTAGTAGCTAACTAGACTCTAGCTACTATTTCAGCTACTTTTCACACAAATTTAACTTAAATCTAGCCTTAGTTGTAAAACAGTTTTTATAGAATAAACTTCTTCCCGTTGCTCATGATTCCAGTAAACCAACAACAAACATTAGATACATATAAAAAATGCAAAAAAAATTTTTGAGCGTGCTACTAATTTAAAACGCTGGAAAAAAGTAGCTAGCTGTAGCAGCACACCACTTACCTTATCTCTGCGTAGAACTCAGGAAACAACACATACACAGAAGTGTAATCTTATTTTAGAGACTTAATTAATTTATTTTCTTATTTATTTCTAATTGTTGCAATGGAAATTTATTTATGGAAGAATTATAGATAAAATGTAGGATTAGGAAGTATGAACACCCATATCTTTTAAAACAATTCTTTCTGTTTATCACTACTCTTTTTAGCATACCCTGGCACATTATGGAAATACCATTAATCTATTTTAGATCACCTTGTAATGCTTCAGCTTAAAATTTTAACCCAAATAAATTATTAATTAGGAAACCGGCAGTTTCCTATGATGTATCAAAGAGATCTTTATATTTAATAAATTTCCGGATTACAACATACCATAAAGTCAATATATATATATATATATATATATATATATATATTTGTAAGTCCCAGCTAATTACTTTCTCTTAAAAGATATCCGACCTGCCGAAAAGTCGGCGGTGCTGCTGCAACATGTACTTCTTTTATTTGCCCTCCTACCATGAGCTGCAGAATGGACAGGGGAGTACCAAAATGTTATGGTAAGTCCAATAGTTTTCGAAACCTCCTAACTGAACTTTACACAAAATAATTTTACTATTGTCTGTACATTATTTCCAGCAATCACTGCAAAAGGTAACAAGCCGGGACATGATGGTGCACCTACTTATCCCCAACAGGCACGCCAAAACCCTAATTACCCTCAATACCCCAACTATCCTAACTTTGGAGTGTATCCGAGGTATCAAATAGCAACAAGCTATGGTCAAACTACATCAAGACCTAATGTTTACTATCCTGGACAGCATGCAAATGGCGGTGGTTACCAAGGCGGTGTAATTAGATCTGGTTACCCTGGACAAGGTGGCTATTCAAGACAGACTAATGTATACCCCACTCAAGGGTACCCGCAACAAACGTATTACAATGGGCATTACCAAACGCAGTGGAACAATGGATACTCAGGACAAACTTATCCAAGGCAAGGTAGCTATTCGGGTGGTAATCAAGGAGGATATCCTAATTACAATCAACAGCGATACAATCAAAAGCAGGGAGAAGATAATTCGAAATCGGTTTTTGACACCGTTAAAACCTTTCTTAAAACGAACTTCAACTTGTAATTTAACCAATGGAGAGCAAACTGGAAAAATGAATTACTTTCTAAAGGTTAATAAGCCAGTTTTTCACGTACTTATGCGCGCTTGTAAAATCTTTGCTTCTATATTTTAGCTTTATACAAAAATAAACTTTTGAAATAACCTTTATTTGCTTACTTACTAAGCGTATTAACCCAATATAGGTTTTGGCTGAATCCAAATTGTACTTTATGTTTTTTCGTTTTGTGTGTGGTGTTCGACATCCTCCCTTTAGACAGTATAAGTTTTTTATTTGCAAAGAGATGGCGACAATAAAAATATGATGACCAAACGGGAAATACAACGCCTACTTCATGCAGTAAAGAAGAATATACCTTTCAAATATAATTTTTCTATTATAAAGAGCGCTCAACAAAAAAATATAATAGAGCAGGCCCTAGACGTGAAAGCGTATGTCTTAACCCCATGATTATGTATTACATATCGTGCAACATCACGCTACTGCTGAACAAGAAAAAATGGTTAGGTTATATACAGGGTGTCCCAAAACTCCTGGGACATAGAGCTACCACGTATTCTAGAGGTCAAAAGAAGTCGATTGGACCCAACTTTGTCATATACCAAAATGTACCGTTTGCCCGTGAGAGGAGTTCAAAGTTTATGCATTACTATCGTCTTAAGTCATTGTTTTAAACATAAAATGGCGGCTTTCTTTTTATGCATAAACCACTTACTTTGCCATTAAATCCAAATCGATACCGGATTGAATATCGGCACATCCAAAATATTGCTTTCTACAATGGTTTTTTTTTTCAGTCGCAATTGATATTTTAATTAGAAAGCGTAAGCTAAAACTAAAACACCAGACATTTAATCAAAATTCTGTTCCATCCCTTAACCAAATGCCTTGATAAAATAGGTAAACAAATCAATTTAAAAATTGTATTTTTTAAGTAGCAACATTCGGAACATGTTAGAAAACTCTAAAGATAAAGTGAAAACTTTGGAAAGGTCTAGGAATCACGAAATTAACTGTTCTCACTGTGATGGAAAATATATTGGCCAAACTGAACGTACTATTGAAATTAGGTTTAAAGAATATGTAGCTTACTTTGAAAATCATAGGTTTGACAGATCGAAAGTTGCCCAACATATTTACGAAATAAGAACTAGACAATCTAAAATTGTTAGAATTGGCTTCAACAAAAAATTAGATTGCTATGAGAGCATTCATATTTTCAAAAACAGAGGTAATCTTCTAAGTTAAGATAATGAGCCAATTCCTAACTCAGAGACAATTAATTTGTTGACAATAATTTCTTAATCGGTTAAACATAACGAACCAAACAAATACTGTAAACCGCGTTAATTGAGAATGTATTGTAACAGAGTGAACACGTTTCTATTTCTTCATTAACGGAACTTATTATTTATGCAGCTCCATTCTACTTAAATCAGCATAAAAGCATTGAAAGAAAGGTTTAAAGATTTGATATATTTGTATAAGCATATGTGTGGTACAGAAAGTGCTGAATAAAATTGAAGTGCTAATTTTTTTTATTTTCTTAAGTAACTAAATGCTAAAGCTAGAACGTATAGTGAAGGAAACATATTTATTTGCCGAACTACTCTGTATATTTTTTAGCTAAATTCTTTAGTATGGTGCACTATAACTTTGATTAACAAATACAATGAAGTGTGTTTTCCAGTAGATTTATTTCTAGTTCTGCAATCTATGTAACATCATAAAAGCTGAATACGAAGTGCGATTAATCTGCAATAAAAAAATTAAGCCATATAAGTTTAATTACCAAGTATTTATAATGCATATTTCATTCGTACCCAATGAAATACTGGTAATCCAATGACAACAAAGTTGCTAGCTGATACCACAACGGGTGTCTGACTCCTGCGAATAATGAAAGCCAGAGCCTTTTGAAATTTTAAGTCCGTTCCTGCAAAATTGGTTTCGAATGCGGCTCTTCCTACTTCTTGACTTTGAAAAGCCAGTTGTTCGCCCCAATAACAAAACAGCAGGACTTGTACGCTAGCACACATTACTTCTAAAGCGGCAACGAGCATTTGAGGATCACTTGTAGGAATCTAGTAATATTTACTTTCCCATACCTTATATATTATAGGGTAAGTATTGAAATCATGAAAATTTTCGAAATCGAGATTTTAACGGATATATCCGTTTTGGGTCTCTAGGAACCCAAAAAAGTGGTTTTTAAAAAGTGTCTGTCTGTGGGTGGGTACGTACGTATGTACGTATGTACGTATGTGACGCTCCTACAGCCGAAAGTATTGCTCCGATTTTGATGCGCTTTGGAATGCGGGGGTGTATCGAAAATTCATCGAAAAAATAAGCTTTTCAAAAAAATCCGAAACCGGAAGCGGAAGTTACGCATGTTTTTTGGTATCACTTTTTTCGTGATTACAATTTTGAAACTTTTATCGCGGATAACGATAGAGGGTCATAAGGCAAATCTGTTAGTTTTTTGCCGAACTCGCTAGCTTTAAACTGAAGGGCGCTATTATTTTTTGAAAATTTTGAGTTTAACGCCCAATTACTCGAAAACGGATGAATCGATTCAAATGATTTTTTATTTTCTGAATAGTATATGAAGGGTAAAATGAGGTGATATAAAAAGTTTTTTGAAAAATTATAAGGGGCCTAAATTACGAATTATCAAAATTTTGGAAATTTTCAAAAAATTATTTCTCAAAAACTGCTCCAAGGAATTTTTTTAAATTTCATATGTCGATAGACCTCGCAAGGGGCTATCGATATGTTTTTTGAAGAACTCCGTAATTTTCCTGTGGCGCCCTTTACGAAGCTTGGAAGTTTGAAACTTCAAACTCCTTTAATTAATAAACGAAAAAAGATAGGAAGCTGGGGTTTTCACTGAATCGCTCAGTACGTAATGGAGCATATGCATATGCAAAGAAATATTACACTCGTGGATATATGTAAGCGCACCGGCCCCCTCCCCCCTCTTTTTTAGAAAAATATTTTTTTTATTCTAACGGTTGTTATTTGTTTGCGTCGAAGAATCTTTTTCCGCGAAAATAAAAAAATCGATTTTTTATGCCCTACAAAATATAATTTCCAGGGACTTAAAAAATTTTACCTCGGTAGCAACAGCGATCGGTACTAGTTAGACCGCGCGACGTATATAGTAGAGAATGAAGTATGCCTGGTTGCATATTAAAAGGAAATTAAGGGGCACCGCAGATATTTGGCGGGACTTCTTACAAACCTTGTAAGTCTGTTCGTTACGAGGCAAGGTTTTAGGATAGCACGTGAACAACCGTTTTGAGGAAAATAACTCTACTGTTGAATAAAGATGATATGAACAGTTTCCAGTATGGGAAAGTCCAGGGAGGCAGTCGCGTCCACTTATTTTTTATTATTATCATGATCCTTGTTTGTATTAAAATATATTTTACTATGATGTCGTCCACACCATAGGTTTTTTGTTCAAAATTTAAATGGCTAAATTAGGAATATATCTTATATTTATTTATAATAAGATAATCGTTACTCAAAATAATTCTAAATTAAAATGTATTTAATCCTATAGTCAAGACATTCCGAAATAAACTAATAACAAAATCATTGTTCTTACCCTTGATGCATGGAACAATAAATAACAGAGTGTAGTCAAGGTATTAAGAAATATTATTAGAAATAAATATTTGAACAAGGCTTCCACTTCCTCAGCAATATTAATAATTGCCAGATGATAATTGACAGCCTGTACAAGTGATTTTTTTAAATATTTCCAAGTAACCATTGCCATATTTGCGGTGCTAACAGTCAATGCACTACCGCTTCTGGTTTCCTAGGAGATAATTCATACATTTATATTTTCTAAAAGGGTGTGACTTACCATTATCATTTCTTCATAACTTATGCGGAGAATTTGCCTGATATAATTCTGTAGTATTTGAAACTGAAAACTTATGTGGGCTAACATTGCCGCAATAATCAAATCAGCACTTAAAAAGGGTCCTATGAGAGAGAGTGTTGTCAAAGTTTGGTATGCCACACAGATTTCGTATTTGGGACTATACGTTATGTTAAGTACAGCAAAGCTTCCGAAAGGAAATTCCCAATCGTGGTAATCATCGCTTCGTATACGTATGATAATTGAGAAACAAACTGCACCACATAGGGTTGCATATGTTAAAATACAGTAAAGGTAAGTTTGAAATTAATGATTAATAGCTAGAAGTGTGTAAACTTGATTTATTTAGTGTCAGAAGCTCTAACCCGCATCATATTTAATATATGTAGATCTGAAACAACAATGATTGTATCTAAACTATAAAATTCTGAATTTATAAGTAAACAAGATATGTACATACTGTTTTTAAACAAACTTTAACATAATATTGACAACAATTACTTTATCCTACTGTTATAACTATGAAATACAGTATAATAATACGATTGCTGTCCCTGATATCTTAAGTAACTGATTCTAGTTTGTAAAAGTTATAGATTTTTTAAAAATGCATTTAATAAACAATTTTTAATACAAGTTTAACATAGATATCATCATCATCATTTGTCGTAACATTTCTGTCATGCTATAAGGCGGTTTAACACTAATCAAATAAATGTAGCTACGGATTTTAATCTTTCTACTGTAACGTTTCTTGGAACCACGATAGCTCCTATCAATAATACCGTAGGCAAATAAACACTGTGTTTATTTGCCTATGGTAATACTGCCCATGGAAAAGAAGTAGGTTTCAACTAAGAAGCATTTTTACATGGGCCTATTGTTAGCAAACTAGGTATTTTGAATGGGGATTGGACACTTTAATAAAAGATTATAAATCAACGACTATTTCCAATTCTATGGTACTAGATTTTTCTGGCCGCTTGTACCACCACATTCGTGATTGTATTGAAATGTCTACAAATAAATAATTAAATATAACTTTAACAGAAATCACAACTTCGCTCCCAACCTGTTATGCACCAGTAATTTGTCGCCGTTGCTAACGGATTCTGATTTGAACTCTTGGGCACCGAACTTTACGACGTGCTTCTCATCGGATCTAAGCTAGAAACACGGGAGCTACAGTACAACATCGAATCTGAACGACAGAAGGTCAAGGACAGTTTAGGCATTTGTGCCGTTCGGCCGCTTTTATTGAATGCACCCTGCATGCGAGACGTTCACTATTATTGAATGCGCCCTATTATTCAGAGTCTTCATACTGTTAAGTGCAGAGAAAAAATACGGAAGTCAGATACCAGCTCTCGACCTGAGTATTACGCAGATTTAAAATTAACCTCGGGCTTCCGAATCGGGGTAATTTACCAATGTCACTTTCGCTTTCTGTAGTAACCACTCACGGTACGTCCGAAAAAGAGTAATATTCAGTTTCCCATTAATCCCGAAAATGTTGCTTAAAGTTCCGATTTGGGAAATTTCGTCGTATGACGTAATATTGAAAAATCTGTCAAAAGTAAGCGGTTTCGAGAGAAACAACTGTAAAACACTACATCCAGGGACAGACTCAATCTCCGATGGGTCAATTTTCATCGAAATATGCCAATTTTCGAGACTTCAAAAATTGTTAGCTACTTGTACAGCTACTTCATGCAGTTCACCGCGGCAGAGGCCCCCTGAGACGACGCTGTTCGTTGTGCAGTCCTGTGAAATTAGTTAGTTTTATTCGAAGAACTTAACCGTTATAACTGTTATAAGAAAACACTGTGTATACAAGACCTTTTTACAGTATATTTTTAGATATTATTAACTTAGATTTAACTGTCTTGGGTTCACCTGTGCGTGACACCTTGTTTAATACTAAGATCGCTCGTTTCAAACTGTGTTTGTTTTTTTTTTTCAATAATGTTTATCATTGTTCGTTACTAAATTATAATCATTCAACCATTTTGCATTATCTTTGTCCGTCTTTATTTAAATTTATTAAAATGCGTTTTTTTAAACTCGGTTCTGTTATTTTGATCTTTATTAAAAGTAATGTGAAGATTCCTGTAAGGACAGCTGGGAGTGATTGTTGGGCCACTTTGTTTACGGTGCTAGTGAATTCACACTTTTTTTATTAGGAACAATTGTGTGAAAAGGTCATAGCTCTGAGATTGTGCCTTATAACCAAAGACAAAACACTTTCATCAGCAGCCACAGCACCGCTCTACAAGTGAGGGTGCCTCTGACAACACCTGCGGAACGCTACAACTTACAATTAGAGGATCTTCATAAAATTGTTGTCAAAATTTGCAGACAGCAACTACTTAAGCTCCTGCTGAATCTGCATTTAGTACTTTAAAGTTGGATATATCTCCCTCAATTAAAAAAAAAACTACACGATGAGGTATAATTTTTGTGAATATACCTAGCTGTAGAAGAATTTCCGACTTTAATTTAAATTGGTTGTTTTGCGGGATATCTCAATACTGTCCTTAACAATTTAAAGCGCAATGAATTTGGGTTACGTTTATCACCACTTACAGTTAAGTACTTAAGTAAGAGGTCTTAGTTGTAAAAAAGGTATATAGTAATCCTGCAACTAGGGAACTAAATTCAGAAATCATGTTAACTATAAAATTAGAAATCGAGAAAAAAATATTCCCTGCAAGTAATATCCTAATATGGGAACATACGTAGATGAGTTAAACAATCAAAACAGCTTAAGCAATTTTGTGTTGGTCACGAACATAAATAAAAAATAATGAAAAAGTGTTGATTATACTTTTCCATTGAACTCTATACAAACCGGGTTCACTGTACTTTTCAGATGCTATTACCAAATATGTAATACGTACATATATTTATATTAGAAGATTCTAAAATCGTATTATAAATACCGATTATAGGTTCGAAGACATTCATAATTCTGAAATTGGAAGACTTCTCCTATCATTTTATTCATTAATTCTAAAGATGTGAATTGTAAACTATTTTCAATCTTGGAATCGCAAACCATTCTTGTTTCAAGAGAAAACAAACGATTCTTGATTTTAGAATTGGGGAACTATTCTAGATTCTAGAACCGAAAAACGATTTTTGATTCTAGAACCGAAAACGATTTTTAATTCTAGAATCTAGAATCGAGAATCGAAATTCGATTCTAGAATCGAGAATGAAAATCCGAATTGAGAACCGATTCATGTGGAATCGATTTTTTTCAGAATCGAGAATCGATTCTTCAACATTTCCGATTCTTGACAGCACTACTAGTTAATAACTCCTTTTTGTAGTAGTAGCTAACTAGACTCTAGCTACTATTTCAGCTACTTTTCACACAAATTTAACTGAAATCTAGCCTTAGTCGCAAAATACTTTATAGAATAAACTCCTTCCCGTTACTCATGATTCCAGTAAACCAACAACAAACATTAGATACATATAAAAAATGCAAATACATTTTATGATTTCGACTGTTTAGTCAAATTAAGGTTGCCAAAAAAGCAACTTTCTCCATTTTCACCACAGCAACTGTTCTTTATAGCTCCCTACCTCTACAAGTTTACAATTGCGCGCTACTAATTTAAAACGCTGGAAAAAAGTAGCTAGCTGTAACAGCGCACCACTTACCGTATCTCTGAGTAGAACTCAGAAAACAATACATACACAGAAGTGTAATCTTATTTTAGAGACTTAATTAATTTATTTGCTTATTTATTTCGAATTGTTGCAATGGAAATTTATTTATGTAAGGATTATAGATAAAATGTATGATTATGAAGTATGAACACCCATATCTTTTAAAACACTTCTTTCTATTCAAAACTACTATTTTTAGTATACCCTGGCACATCATGGAAATACCATGAATCTATTTTAGAACACCTTGTATTGCTTCAACTTAAAATTTAAACCCAAATAAATTATTAATTAGGAAACCGGCAGTTTCCTAGGATGTATCAAAGAGATCTACACATTTAATAAATTTCCGGATTACAACATACCATAGAGTCAATATATATATTTGTAGGTCCCAGCTAATTACTTTCTCTTAAAAGATATCCGACCTGCCGAAAAGTCGGCGGTGCTGCTGCAACATGTGCTTCTTTTATTTGCCCTCCTACCATGAGTTGCAGAATGGACCGGGGAGTACCAAAATGTTACGGTAAGTCCAATAGTTTTCGAAACTTCCTAACTGAACTTTACACAAAATAATTTTGCTATTGTCTGTATATTATTTCCAGCAAGCACTGCAAAAGGTAACAAGCCGGGACATGATGGTGCACCTACGTCACCTACAGGCACGTCAAAACCCTAATTACCCTCAATACCCCAACTATCCTAACTTACGAGTGTATCCGAGGTATCAAATAGCAACAAGCTATAGTCAAACTACATCAAGACATAATGTTTACAATACTGGACAGCATGCAAATGGCGGTGGTTACCAAGGCGGTGCCTTGGCCTAGGCAACTCAATTTGTTAACTACTATTTGTTTCCATAACGACGGAATTTGAATTTGAAAAGTGAGAAAGACGGCTTTATTTACCTGTATTAATTTCCGTCGTTATGGAAACAAATAGTAGGAAGTAAATTGAGTTGCCTACATTTAGGCGCTTCTTAAAGAATCTTTAAGAAACCCTTTCCCTGAAAGGAAACACTTTTGACCATATATTTATTAACAAAAATGTGCGGTGGTAGCTCAGTTGGTAGAGCGCTCGCTTTCTGAATAAAACGTCGATTCTGGCTTGGGTTCGAAACCTAAACATTACTATGCAGATTTATAAAAATCTTGTCTGCAACCCACCACACACAATTTCCCAATTCGGCTTGCAACCGTGGGATCTTAATGCTAAAAAACCTTCTCTGGAATTTCTGTCATTCGGATTCGACGTTAAACTGTAGGTCCCCCGTGTTTCTACCTTAGCGCTGAGGAGAAACACATGGCAGAGAAGAGGCCGATGCCCAGCAGTGGGACGGAAAGGCTGTTGATGATGATGATGATGATCCCTGAAAGGAAACACTTTTGACCATACATTATTATATTGTTCAAATGTCCGCGTTGGTTCGTCGGACAGATGACTATTGGTTTGACCATGTTTTTTAAATAGCAACATTCGGAACATGTTAGAAAACTCTAAAGATAAAGTGAAAACTTTGAAAAGGTCTAGGAATTACGAAACTAACTGTTCTCACTGTGATGGAAAATATATTAACCAAACTGAACATAGTATTGAAATTAGGTTTAAAGAATATGTAGCTTACTTTAAAAATCATAGGTTTGATAGATCTAGAGTTGCCCAACACATTTACGGAAGAAGAAATAGAAAATCTAAAATTGTTAGAAGCGCCTTCAACAAAAAATTAGATTGCTATGAGAGCATTCATATGTTCAAAAATAGAAGTAATCTTCTAAATTCAGATAATGGGTCAATTCATAACTCAAAGTGAATTCATTTGTTGACAATAATTTCTTAATCGGTTAAACAAAACGAACCCTAACGGGAATTAAGCATATAAGCATTTATTTGTTAGTTGACTAATATTGGATTTCAATTCGTTCGCTTGGTGAAGGACCTATTTCCATAGGTATTTCTCAGCCTAGTTCAGGTTCCTACTGAAGATGTCAGCTTAGTTGCCGAAATACGTATTAAGTTTTCTAAATCTAGAGGTGGTAATAGGTTCTTTGAAAATTTAAACAAATACTGTCAACGGCGTTAATTGGGAATGTATTGTAACAGAGTGAAGACGTTTCTATTTCTTCATTAACGAAACTTATTATTTAGACAGCTTCATTCTACGTAAATCAGCATAAAAGCATTAAAAAAAAGGTTTAAAGATTTGATATATCTATTTGTATAAGCATATGTGTGGTACAGAGAGTGCTGAATAAAATTAAAGTACTAGTATTCTTTTATTTTGCTAAGTAACTAAATGCTAAAGCTAGAACGTATAGTAAAGGAAACATATTTATTTGCCGAACTACTGTGTATATTTTTTAGCTAAATTCTTCAGTATGGTGCACTATAATTTACATAACAAATATAATGTAGTGTGTTTTCCAGTAAATTTATTTCTAGTTCTGCAATCTATGTAACATCATAAAAGCTGAATACGAAGAACGATTAATCTGCAATAAAAAAAATTGAGCCATCTAAGTTTAATTACAAAGTATCTATAATGCATATTTCATTCGTACCCAAAGAAATACTGGTAATCCAATGACAACAAAGTTGCTAGCTGATACCACAACTGGTGTCTGACTTCGGCGAATAATGAAAGCCAGAGCCTTTTGAAATTTTGAATCCGTTCCTGGAAAATTGGTTTCGAATGCGGCTCTTCCTACTTCTTGACTTTGAAAAGACAGTTGTTCGCCCCAATAACAAAGCAGCAGGACTTGTACGCTGGCACATATTACTTCTAAAGCGGCAGCGAGTATTTGAGGATCACTTGTAGGAATCTAGTAATATATGTAATTAAAATATATTTTACTATAATGTCGCCCACACCATAGGTTTTTTTTTCAAAATTTAATTGGCCGAATTAGGAATATGTCTTATATTTCTTTATAATAAGATAATCGTTACTCAAAATAATTCTGAATTAAAATGTATTTAATCCTATACTTAGTAAAAACATTCCGAAATAAACTAATAACAAATCATTTTTCTTACCCTTGATGCATGGTACAATAAATAACAGAGTGAAGTCAAAGTATTAAGAAATATTGCAAGAAATAAATATTTGAACAAGGCTTCCACTTCCTCAGCAATATTAATAATTGCGAGATGATAATTGACAGCCTGTACAAGGGGTCTTTTTAAATATTTCCAAGATACCATTGCCATATTTTCGGTGCAAACAGTCAATACACTACCACTTCTGGCTTCCTAGAAGATAATTAATACATTTATATTTCCTAAAATGGTGTGACTTACCATTATCATTTCTTCATAACTTATGCGGAGAATTTGCCTGATATAGTTCTGTAGTACTTGAAACTGAAAACTTATGTGGGCTAACATTGCCGCAATAATCAAATCAGCAGTAAAATAGTGTCCTACGAGAGGAAGTGCTGCCATAGCTTGGTATGCCAAACAGATTTCGTAATTGGGACTGTACGTTATGTTAAGTACAGCAAACCTTCCGAAAGGAAATTCCCAATCGTGGTAATCATCGCTTCGTATACGTATGATAATTGAGAAACAAATTGCACTAAATAGGGTTGTATATCCTAATATACCGTAAACGTAAGTCTGAAATTGATTAATGATTAATAGCTAGAAGTGTGTAAACTTGAATTATTTAGTGTCAGAAGTTCTAACCTATATCATATTTAATATATGTTGATCTGGAACAGCACTGATTGTATCTAAACTATAAAATTCTGAATTTATAAGTGGACAAGATATGTACATACTGATTTTAAACAAACGTTAACATAATGTTGACAATAATTACTTTATACCGTTATAACTATGAAATACAGTATAACAATACGATTGCTGTCCCTGATATCTTAAGTAACTGATTCTAGTTTGTAAAAGTTATAGATTTTTTAAAAATGCATTTAATAAACAATTTTTAATACAAGTTTAACATAGATATCATTTGTCGTAACATTTCTGTCATGCTATAAGGCCGTTTAACACTAATCAAATAAATGTAGCTACGGATTTTAAACTTTCTACTGTAACCTCTCTTGGAACCACGACAGCTCATATCAGTAATACTGCCCATGGAAGAGAAGTAGGTTTCAACTAAAGCATTTTTCCATGGGGCGATTGTTAGCAGACTAGGTATTTTGAATGGGGAATGGACACTTTAATAAAAGATTATAAATCGACGAATATTTCCAATTCTTTTCTGGCTCTTTGTACCACCAAATTCGTGATTGTATTGAAATGTCTTCAAATAATAATAACTTTAGCCGAAATCACAACTTCCCTCCCAACCTGTTATTCACCGGTAATTGTGTCGTCGTTGCTAACGGATTCTGGTTTAAACTCTTGGGCACCGAACTTTACGACGTGCTTCTCATCGGATCTAAGCTAGAAACACGGGAGCTAAAGTGCAACATCGAATCTGAATGACAGAAGCTCAAGGACAGTTTAGGCATTTGTGCCGTTCGGCCGCCATTATTGAAATCACCCTGCATGCGAGAAGTTTACTTTTATTGAACGCACCATATTATTCCGAGTCTTCGCATTGTTAAGGCAAGGAAAACAAGACGGAAGTCAGATACCAGCTTTCAACCTGAGTATTACCGTTGATTGACGTATTAGGAAGATAACCCACTGGATGGGTGAAAACGTATGACGATGAAGTTCTTGCCGCTTGAGGCGTTTAAGTCGAATCCCTGGTGCCTAAAACATGAGTTAAATTTACCCTGGCGTAAAACCTATCTTTCCGAAAATTACAGAGCACCAAAATTATGTTAGGTGCTAGGCTAGATTAAGTTAATTGCGACAAAATCGGTGTTTTGATTTACCGTGGTTTCATTGTACAAGTCGCAGCCAGATTGTAAATTCCCTCTTTTAATAAAAAGACTAGGCGTTATATGAACGCGGCCACTTTATAAAATCTCCTTGAGTTAGCATTATTCGAAATCCGTCTGCGAATTTTTAGTCGTTTTATGAAATCACGCACAACACACGGCCACATTGTTTAATCTAATATTTTACTAATTGTTTAACATTCTGGTTGAAGCATTTCCGTCAATTTATAAAATGACTGATTTCAAAATAAATACCTACAATTATGAGATGTTAAAGACCTACGTAATTAAGGCATTATTTATAATATAGTATCATAAAAAAATTCGCCCAGATTACAGATCGCCATGGTATTTATCAAACCACATTCTATATTATAATAACTATTTTACATTCTGACTAAAGCTTATTAAATGTATTTACAAAAAAAAAACTGTAAATTGTTTGTTATTTTACATTAAATTTGAATTTGGGGGCCCAATATATAGTGTTGAATTTTTCTTCAGAGGGAAATCCCACGCCTCCAGTATATTCTTACTCATGCAAACAGTTAAATAATAATAACTGTAGATATAATTTTATTAAAAATAAAACAACGAGAATTAGAGTAACATATATAGATAACGATTTTAAAAGATTCACGATATTGTGTAAATTAGAATTTTATGTTGAAGACTTCGACAGCGGCGAAATTAGTGCAGTAGTAAATGATACTACTAGATTATCTAGGGTACCCAGATATGCAATCGAAATTTCATTTCCGATTATTTTACAACAAAAATGAGTTTGAGTATAGAATATTAATTTGGGGACTTGGCCCCCCCCCCCCCTATTGATGGGGGCCCCAGGCAATTGCCCTTTCTGTATGTAGGATATATATATACGTTATATTACAAAGGGAAAGAAAATGTAACACAAGGGGGCATAGGATTCCTAATAAAAGAAAAATTAAAAACACACAGAGATATTCAAAGCAATATCAAATAGAGTAGCTTATATAATAATCAAAAATAATAACTTGAAAATAAAAATAATCCAAACCTATGCCCCAACATCAAATTACGAGGACGAAGAGTATAAAATATTTCTGGAATAACAACAGCCATAGAGGAAACAAAATTAAAGCCAACCATAATTATGGGTGACTTCAATGCAAAGATTGGAACAAAAAATGATGACACTGAAACAAAGATAGGAAATTATGACTACGGATTACGAAATAAACGAGCAGAACAACTTGAGCAATACCTACAACAAAATAACTTATATGCCGTAAATACATTCTTAAAAGAGAAACAACGCCGAAAATGGACTTGGATGTCACCGTGCCGATACCAAAAATGAAATAGACTACTTTATCTCCTCTGAAAGATTAATTTTTAAGGATATTACAGCTTTAATTCAATTTAACACAGGAAGCGACCATCGTATGCTTCGAGCCATAATAAAATTTCGGTAAACAAGAAATTAGTAAGGAAACCATATTTTAAAAATACAACGCAAACAGATGCTTACATATTAAAAGAGAAAGCGGAAGAATTTAGGACAATCTTGAAAAACACCCAACAACAATTGGAAAATACAGAAAACGATGTTAACATAATAAATAACAGACTAAAAAAAAATTTAGTGGAAACAGGAATAAAGGTAGCTAAAAAAAAATGAAAAACAAAAAAGAACAAGTAATGAAACAAAAACCCTAATGAGTCAAAGAAGAGAACTTATTAACAAAGGAAAAAGACAGTCAGAAGAACATAAGGAACTGAATAAGACAATAAGAAGCAAAATCAAAGAAGACCTAACGAAATATAACGAATCTGAAGTAGAAAAATAATCGAAATGAACTGCGGTATGAAATGTCCAAGACCGACATGAGGAGGACCAAAAATAATTACCATGATAGACAATAATGGAAGAGAGAAAAGAGAAAAACAGAAAATGGTAGAGATAATAACAAAATATTACAAAAACCTGTACGAACCCAAAATTACACCAGATCATAACACACAAAAAAATGTAAGCAGAACTATTACAAATGTCAATTCAGAAGAACTACCAAATATCGAAAACTATGAGATAGAACTCAAAAATAATAAGGCGGCCGATCCCGTTGAAGTATCTATTACCAGAAATGCTAAAAGAAGGGAAAGAGATCATAATAAACTCCATGAGGATATTACTAAACGAATACCTACACAACGCAGTCATCCC
>JABXWE010032170.1:0-18818 GCA_014611495.1 Limonius californicus | reverse complement strand
GCTGACGTTTTAATCTTATGTTCTACTACTGTGGTGCAACCAATCCCTTCACTCATAGACATGAAAGTAGAATCCAACAATTGGGTAAGTGCTAACGATTGTTCTGCGTCTAAGTCATCATGTGATACTATTGCGTCGATAAAAACTTCGGATGAGTCACTGAAATGCCATTCACGATGTCTGAAATTGGGAACTATCTCCATACTTTTCCAAGTCTATTCCTAATATTAGGGTATGTGGAAGGGAAGGCAAAACTAACAATTCAAAAATCTTAACTTTTCCACGTAAACTAATTGGAACCAACAACATGCCTTTCACTTCACATTTTCCCCCATTCGCAACAGTACACACGTCTACAGGTGATTTGGCTAATGGTAGGCCTAATCCTTTCAGCATCTCCCATCCTTTTCTTCCTAAAATCGACTGACTAGCACCAGAGTCCAACAAACCTAACATTACTTTACCGAAGATCTTGATTTCTAGATAAGGTCGTTCATCTTCCTACAATTGAGCAAATAAAAAATCAAGCATAACTTTAGACTGGTCGATCAAGATTTTCTTATTCGTGGAGAGGTCGGATACTTGATCATTTATCTGTCTCTTCTGGCGTTTCCCCGACAGATTACAATTCTGACAAGTCCTCATTGTCACTCCCATCTTCCCACATCTAAAACATTTCTTCGACACAGGTCGTGGACATTTAGCGGCTACATGACCTTCTTGTTCACAGTTCCAACACTTAATATGACTAAGCGTAGCGACTTCTCTACGATTCGACGTTGACGGTATAGGATCTGAATAAACGTATGCTAAGTCAGGTTCTAAAGTCTTCCCTACTACTCTTCTTGGCGGCGGAACGAATTCTTCTAAGGCAGTTCTACGGGCTTCAATCTGGCGACCTAAACGGAGTAAATCTGCAATGGAGTCCACAGTCACTAAGCTGAGCTTATCCTGGTAAAAAGGAGCTATGTTCTTCATTAAAATCTTCAGTTTAAAACCCTCGGGGATAGAAAAGTTCAACCTATGAAATAAACTCTGAATAATGGCTACGTACACCCCTATCGATTCACCAGGCCCCTGCGTACGACGCTTAATCTCATCTAACAGCTTCTCATCATAATCGTATGGCTGAAACTCCTCCCTCAAGAATTTCACTAAGTCATCCCAATTATTCATCAAGTCCCTGTAGGCTCGGTACCAAATCAACGCTTTACCTGTGAATAAATCTAAGGCGGAATCAAATAATATTTCAAGGGAAATATTCCGGGCAATCCTCAGTTCTTCTACTCGTTCTATAAAAGAGTTAACGGACATTTCACCTTTTTCCCCAGAAAATTTCAAACCCCAAGTTCGTACAGGAACGGGTTTAATCTCTCCAACCGAATAACTCACGGAACTAGCTGAAGGTTCAGTACGAAGAGCTCTAACAGGAGTCGAAGTTTGTTGCTGTTGAGGATCTTCTGGATTTCCAACATTCGTAGACAAAGCCAACAAACTGGTCTCAAAACTTTGAAGTTTCTGATCCAACTTGCCTCTTAATTTCTCGATGGTTTCGAGCATCTCTTGTTTGTTCTTTTCTTCCTCCAACCCATTGGATACCATTCTCTTCACTCGGCCTTCATAATGAAGCATTTTGCTCATAATCTTCTTATAGCCCCCACCATGTATAGAATCTTCGAACTCGTCTACCAATTCTTCTAAGTTCTTCAGACCTGACAGTATGACCGTGCTATCTTCCTCAAAAGAAAACGGATGAACTGGAAGTTCAAAATGTTTATCCACTTTTTCCTTCCTCAAGGCAACCCTCACTAATTTTCTCAACGTATCTATGGATCCTTCTGCTTTGACCCCTCGGATAGCTAATTCGTAGGAAAGTTCGACGTTGTTCAATCTATCAACATCCATCGTGACAAAAAAAAAATCCCACAAAATTCTTAAACTCTAAAAATAATCAATCAAAAGGGAAAAAAAACGAAATAAATCGAGCCACTCCTAAGAGAACTCTAACACCCTATATAAAGTGTAAATAATCCAAAAAAAAATTCAAGTGAGGAGAAAAAAAAAATTCCCCAAAAAAAATTCCGATCTAAGGAAAAAAATAATCTGTCAAAGCCCCACGAAGTTGGGCGCCAAAATTTGTGACGCCTAGATAAAAACGGCGGCAACAATATTTTTGTTGTACCCAAAAAAAAAAAACGAAGTATCAGTTTCTAAGTAAGATCCAGGTATCAGACAAATTCTGCGGCTCGAGGAAATCTAATTCCACTTGACATCTTCTCTGGAGCAGAAGTGTTTACACTTCCCGTGGTTCGGAGCCCACGTTAAGCTGTAGGTCCTCTATGTCTGTGGCACTCTAAACGCGCAACACAGGCATAGGAGAGAAGATCGCTACGTCTCGTAAGAGACAAAGCACCCTAAGAAGAAGAAGATTGAAACTTAACATGCGCGGAACCAAAATTTGAAACAACTCAGCAATATACACTGTGCGTCGAAATCGCACGTTACAGTGTATAACCTTAAAGATTCACTCATCAATCCAACTTTTCAGATTACTATATAAATATAATTATACAGGTACACGAAAAAACTTACATATACTACTGTATAATACAACATTTTTAAAAGAACCTACCAATTAACATGTCCAAAATCTTTATACTCTAATAATTATCGTATCATTTAAACTTATACCTCACTGCCAATCAGACAATTATAAATTTTGTATTCTAACGGTGTCCTTCTTTCCTGTATGAGTTCGTATATGTCGTTGCAGATTATTTTTATGTGCACTATTATAGTTACACATATGGCACTGGAAGGGTTTCTCTCCTGTATGAATTCTCATATGTTCCTGCAGCCTAATCTTCCGTGCACCTTCATAGTCACACACATTGCATTTGTAAGGTTTCTTTCCTGTATGAGTTCTCATATGTTCCTGCAACCTAATCTTCAGTGCACCTTCATATTCACATATATTGCACTTGAATGGTTTTTCTCCTATATGAGTACTCATATGACTTCGCAAGTAATTTTTCTGTGCACTTTCATAGTCACACACATTACACTTGAAGGGTTTCTCTCCTGTATGAGTTCTCAAATGGATTTCCAAGCTATTCTTGTATGCAGTTTCAAAGTCACATAAATTGCACTTGTAGGGTTTTTCTCCTGTATGAGTTCTCATATGTTCTTGCAACCTAATCTTCCTTGCACTTTCATAGTCACACATATTACACTTGAAGGGTTTCTCTCCGGAATGAGTTCTCATATGGAATTGTAAGCTATGCTTGTATGCACTTTCATAGTCACATAAATTACACTTGAAGGGTTTTTCACCTGTATGAGTTCTCATATGCATTTGCAAGCAATTCTTGTAGGTACTTTCAAAGCCACATAAATTACACTTGAAGGGTTTCTCTCCCGTATGAGTGCTCATATGTCGTTGCAGGTTAGGCTTATATGCACTATCATAGTCACATATATTGCATTTATATAACTTTTCCCCAATATGAGTTTTAACACTTTGTTGCACGATGCACGTCAATGGAGGGTCTATTATTACATGATCTTCCTTGTTACTACATATTTCAGTTTTTATATCTAATTCTTCATGTAATGATTCCAGTTTAATGGAGCAATCATTACCATATTTAACATCATGCTTTAAATCGGATGCTTTTGAAGGCAATTCCCACATTTGAACCTCCTCCTGTTTTACTGTAACATATGTACATGTTTAGAGGTAGGTTATGGAATTTTACGTATATATCTAAACTAGCACAAAATAAATAGACATCTAGACTTTCTCAGTTTAAATAAATAGCAATTACGAAATAATGAAGTTTAGCCGTTACATCATTAAAGTACTAATATTTGGTCAATTGTAATGAAAGATTTATATTATTATAGTTGCACTACAAATCACATTGGCATGCATTGTAAAAATAGAAGCTCTCTTTTATTATGATTTGTTAACTTCTCCTATTTAATTTATAATCGATTTTAGGTGTATAATACACATTTATCGTTCATTCCCAACTTACTTTGAGGTAATTCTTCGTTGATTTTGGTTTGATGCCAGATATCGCATGTAGAATCTGTAATGTTTGATGTCAAAGTCACACTGGTGACGTCGGGTTTGATATCTTCATTCATATCAGATAAGGTATCCATGTTGATATATGCACGGGCTTTTCTATAGCAAACAAATGATCTTCTTGGGTATCAGCTCCTTTATAATCCTAGGGGGAAGGTGAGTAAACAATTCAAATGTACTAAAATGTAATTGTATAAAAGAAATATGCGAATATCACTCACCGTAAGCGTATTAGTAACAAATGATATTAGTGTTTGGCAAATACTTTTTTAACAATGCTTTGTTATTTAGACAATTCGGAGGTCGTCCATCAAAATATTCTATCGATTAAGTACTTTTATTAACTGATTATGTTATTTGAACTACTTTCGATCCTTATACGGGATGTATCAAAGAATAGTGTACCAATCAGTGATGAAAAAAACAGTTCTCAGAGCAAATAAATTGAAATTAAAATGTTTGTATTCAATTTACTTAATATATAATAGTTAGAATTCTCTAGTCTTTCGTTGAAGTATTTGTTAGACAGAAAGCCAACAAAATTTTCCATGAAGGTTGGATGTGGACAACGAATTATGTACCTTTACCTAAGCAATATAGTTATAATATTTACTTCAATTATTTACAGTTATCGGGGTATAGTTCTCTCACTACCATTATTTATTTCTTACATTTATTAAATAACTGAAGTAAATATTATAAACTGTGTAGATTAAGCAAAGATACACCATGCGTTGTCCACAACCAACGTTTATGGAAGTTTTTGTTGGTCCTAGTGTATAACGAACACTTCAACAAAGGACAAGAAAATTCTTCCTGTTACATATTAAGTAAATTGAGATAAAATTAAACTTACAAACATTTTAGTTTCACTTTATTTGCTCCGAGTTTTACCCGAGTTTTTTTTTAATACAGTAATAACACGCTTCAACATGTTAATGTTATTCACGGTTGAGTTAACAATCATGTGTTTGCACTGTGCACCACTTTAAGAGGCAGCTACAACAAGCTCCGCGCGCACTATAAACATTTGTTTAATTCGAGTCACTATCATCTGTCGACATACGCATATCTTGATGAAGAAGTTGCTATAACCTCACTTGCAAATTTTTCTCCCTTGAGGAGTAGTGGCCTGCGCCTTCGCAGGAAGCTATATTTTTCAAAAACCGTTTGTTGCATTTTTGTATGAATTTTCTGACGGTTGGAACACCTAGTTGATCATGAAGATATTTATTTCTTATAAACCAAGGAGCATTTGTAGGAATTCTCAGAATTTTATTTTGCAAAACCTGGTGCTCCCCATACTGGACATCCATAATATGTGATTATAGGTCTCAGTAAAACTTTATCCACAAGAAGTGCACATTCAATTTTTAGCGAAGATTTACGATTGATGATTGGATATAGCTGTGCTAGTCTCGTATGGCATTCATTTAATTTTTTATTAATGTTATTCCCCACGTTAGCCCTCTGTCAAGATGTAGACCTAGGTATTTTACAGCCCTATCTTGAGGATTCCAATCTATTTGTATATTATTAATCTTTATTCTTGGTGGGTTATTAGGACCTAACCGAGTTGAAACCGCATTATCATCAGTGATTGGTACGCTATTCTTTGATACACCCTGTATACGGATCGAAAGTAGTTCAGACTTCAGATAACATAATCACTTAATAAAATTACTTAACCTGAAAGAATATTTTGAGGGACGAACTCGAATTGTCTATAAATATATAAATAACAAAGCGTTGTAAAAAAAGTTTTTGACTAACACTAATATCATTTGTTACTAATCCGCTTACGGTGAGTGATATTCGTATATTGCTTTTATACAATTACATTTTAGTACGTTTGAATTGTTTACTCACTTGTCCCTCTAAGATTATAAAGGAGCAGATAACCAAGATCAATTGTTTACCACAGAAAAGCTCGTGCTTATATCAACATGGATACCTTATCTGATATGAATGAAGATGTCATATCTGATATTAGCAGTGTGATTTCCTTATCAAATCTTACCGATTCAATATGCAATATGTGGCATCAAACCGAAATCAAGGAAGTATTATCTCATAGAGAGTGGGAAGCGAAAGGTAAATTTGTATTATGCACTTAAAATCAATTCTAAGCTAAATACTATGAAGATATAAATAATAATAAAAAGGGGATTTGTTTTAAAAAACAATTACAAGAAAGTTTTCGGGATTTTTACTTTGTATACCAATGAGATTTATAGCAACTCTAATAATATGAAAATTTCTAATAAAATTGAACAAATATTACTAGTTTAATTGTTATTTTTTATTTGCACTGGAATATTCGGGCGTCAGTTTAATCTATTTAATTATTTTGTGCTAGGTTAGTTATTTAAGTAAAATTCAGTAACCACATATAAGCATGTACATATATTACAGTAAAACAGAAAGAGATTACATGGGAATTGCCTTTAGAAGCGTCTGATTTAAAGCATGATGCTAAATGTGATAACGATTGCTCTTTTAAGCTGGAATCATTACACGAAGAATTAGATATAAAAACTGAAATGTGTAGCAACAATGAAGAACATTTAATAGTAGAGCCTCCATTGAAGTGCATTGTGCAGAAAAGTGACAAAACTCATACTGGGGAAAAGTTATATACATGCAATGTATGTGACTATGGAAGTGCACAAAAGAACAACTTGCAAATGCATATGAGAACTCATGCAAGAGAAAAACCCTTCAGGTGCAATATATGTGAATATGAAGGTGCACTGAAGATTAGGTTGCAAGAACATATGAGAACTCCTACAGGAGAGAAACCTTACAAGTGCAATTTGTATGACTTTAAAAGTGCATGCGAGACTAACTTGCAAAGACATATAAGCACTCACACTGGAGAGAAACCCTTCAAGTGGCTTTAAAAGTGCTCGGAATAGCAGTCGCTGACTGTCCTTTTGTTTATGTACTACAAAGTGTAGAGTAATTTTTTTATATACAGTGTGTCTCACTGTAGACTGCATCACCCCAGTATTTTGTTTATATATTATCGATTCAAAAAATTTCTTTTTCTGATTATATCTCTCACTAAACCGTAATTTTAGGATATGTTACTTTCCCTTCACAAATTTTGTTAATAAAAGTTGTTCAGAATCGCCCAAATAAGCTAAATCCAAAATTTCATTATAACCAAAAAATATTGAAGTCCAAGATGAATTTTTAACAAAAAATTTTTTTTCAATATTTTTTGATTGTAATGAAATTTTGGATTTAGCTTATTTGGGCGATTCTGAACAACTATTATTAACAAAATTTTGTTGTAAAAAAATCCCTAATACGACTTCTTCAATTTTGCTGTTTATTTTAAGTCGTAGTAGGCTAGCATTTCACCGTGAAGGGAAAGTAACATACCCTAAAATTACAGTTTAGTAAGAGGTATAATCAGAAAAAAGAAATTTTTTGAATCGATAATAAATACACAAAATACTGGGGTGGTGCAGTCTACAGTGAGACACACTGTATACTGTGTCACTCCTGTAAGCTCTGGCGTCACCGGCCACGTAGTTGTTTAGAAAATACAAATGACGTACGCCAGCGGCGGCGAGTTTTTTTCTTGAACGTTCAAATTAATCGCTTGTATGATAGAACTATAAAAAACGCCATTTGCCGTCATTTTTGTATCATCATTTCCAATAATCTAATTACAGTGTAAACTCCATTTAACGTCACTCGATTTAACGACAAACTCCCTAAAACGTCGAAATTACTTGACTTTGGTTGGTTTACCTTTGCTGCCCATACCATGATACACTCTATGTAGCATCACACCCACTCTAAATAACGACAACAATACGTCATTATTAAGCAATAAATAGTACTTTTTAAGTTGCCGAAATTAATAAGAACTGCAGCTGTGTACGTTCTTTTGTTTGCTATTTTGTTGTTTTATTGTCTAACACGTATTTACCTCGATTGTCGGCATCATACATACCGAAGATTCTAAGAAATTCGTTCTTTTGTTTGTTGTGAGTATCCCAAGATATGAATAAAATGCATAAGAAAATAAATTAAAATATTAGAGCAGCAAAAAACGTCAGACGACGATAACAGACTATACGCAATAACCGTTGTTATTTGTATCAATATTAATGTTTCTTGTTTGTAAATTTTATACATTATTAGTAAATACATATGTACTATAATAGTAAAATAATATTGATTTTTCTTCTCTCCATTTAACGACAACTCTCAATAACGCCATGAAATGCGCAGTCCCTTAAGTGTCGCTATATAGAGTTCACACTGTATATGTGTTTTAAAATTTACTGCCTCTTTTATTATTGTGCATTCTGTATTTGTGTGTGTACGAATTTTGCGAGTTTTATAAACAGGAGGGACGCACAATAAAGGTGAGTCCGATTCCCGTAAGCTGCTGGCTTGTCGGCCTTCCACGAGAACCTGCAATCAGCTGTGATTTGAAAGGTGGTGCCCACTAATTTTGACCCACTCTGTACACATCTAGGAAGATTTCCTCCCGTAAACGATTTCCGTGAACTCCCCCTACTCCTCTGAGCTAAGCTGCATGCCTTTTTCCACCTATCCGGTTACGGGTTGACAGAAAAGCTCGTTTAGTCCGTAACGCGTGACGAGTTTCATATAAGTTCGTTCAAGATCTCTATTGCTTTATAGGTACCTAAGAGTGGCGTTACTTGTTCCATTAATATAGAAAATTGTGCTCAGAACAACTAATGGATAAATTTGGAAGGTTACATGTTACACATACTTTGCCGATAAAGGTAGATACTTTTTCATATAAGGTTTCTTTAAATTAATTATTGTAGGCGGTAAAATGTGTGCAGTTCAATAGTAATGAAGACTATCAAAGAAAACGAAAGAAAAACGTGCTTTACATCGTTTTTCTGATTTCCTTACTGATACAATTTACCTCAAATATTATTTTAATAATACCATTGTAATTTGCAGACATATAAAATCATACTTGCGTTAGTCAATTAAATATCTTCGCTAATATAATTGTATACCTTGTAAATTATTTGTCTATTAAAATTTACCGCCGTATGCATTAAGGCTGAAGGACATCTCCAGTACGTGTTTATATATGACTACATTGTGGCGAAAGGCACTTTTGCGTGGTGTATAAAATTTGTTTTTCAGTATTTGTGTCGGTATTATTTAGAAGATTTTGTAACTGCAAAGCTTCCATGTTGTACAGCCCAATTTTCTTCCAAGTACATTGGGTAAGCACAATTCGGTCTTATTACATTATATTAAAAATTGAAATTACATCACGTACAAGATATACAGGGTGATTATTGTATCTTATAACAGGCAGGTAGGCTACACACATTATAATAAATATAAATCAAGATAGTGGCGTTGGATGTACTAAGAAACTATAATGAAACTATTTACTAATAAATAGGATGCAGTTCTACAATACGCACATTTACAATATTTATTTCCTATAATTTGAACGAAACAAACACAGAGAAAGCCAAGATAGCATAAAAGTATGTTGACATTTACCAAATCAACAAGAAAATTAAATAAATTAAAACAAAATGAAAAGCACTAATTAATGACGTAATAAATGTTCAAACTGCCGTCCACCTTGCTGTTCACATAAGTCAGTCTACCACAGAAGAGAATTTCTAACATAAGTTAGCATGTCTGGAGTGATTGACCTACATGATTCAATAATTCTTTCACGTAAATCTTTCTCAGTTTTTACGGGAGTTTCGTGGACGACGTTTTGTAGTTTACTACACAAAAACAATTCTAACGGCGTCAACTCCGGACTACGTGGAGGCCAAGAATAATTTGCATCTCTTGTAATTGATCTGTTATGGAAAGTTTAATCTTGACACTTTCTTCCAATTCTAGAAAAAGAGGAATGTCTATTAAAATTTAAGGCAAATCATTTTTTTTTAAATGTAAACAAATTTCCCCATTTAAACTGCCCTCAAGAAAGTGGGGACCAGCGATAAACTTGTCAACGATACTACACCACGCATTTATAGGAAAAATTCGTTGAAAGTATGCTTACAGAATCCAATGTGGGTTATCTTGTAAATAGGAGTGGCAATTGTGTTTATTTAAACACCCATTATTGCTAAACGTTGCTTCATCAAAAAATAGAATATTCCTTCAAATCAGTAGTAACTTCGTTTCTAAACTATTGCCAAAAATGTACTCGACGTGGTAAGGACGAAACCAGTTTTCTTTTAAAATGTTAAATAGTGAACTTTGGCTAAAGCTTACAGTTCTTGCAACTGATCGTTGGCTTTTTTGGGGATTATCAATAACTAGTTTGATGACTGCCGTTTCAGCTTCTGCAGTTGTGACATGTTTCACACTTCAGTTATAAATAAATTCACAATCTCCTCCAAATGGGTTTTTTTTTTTATTTTATTTGCATAATTATCGTGTTTCATATCCTATATGGCTGGTCTTGCTTGAATTAATTTTTCCGTGTCGATGGTACTCATATTTACCTCCTAATAAATATAAATTAAAAAATATTTCTATGGCTGAAACATTTTGGAATAAGATTTGACAAGTGTGCATGATATTCACCGCCGAAAAACCGCTTGTCGTGTGTACACCTGCATAAAACACCACTGGCTGAGAGTAGGTACCTACGCTCAAAGCAATAAAAAGGCGTTGGGCACATGGTTTGGGTGACCATACGAGCGGTGGACGCGCTGCTTGCCGCAGTGTGTGTTTTGTCCCACCTGAATACATAGCAAGTAAGAGCTATGTCGGCCGCCGAGTCCGCTGAAACCGCTTAGTGTGTCTTTACTCTTAGTGTATGCCTACATCAGCAGCTGAACAAACCTGGAAAATATCAGCTTTCCAGCAGGCTTTTTTTTAAGTTTAATGGTTTTTAATAAACGTCGGGATCACCAAGTATAATGCTAGGACCCTTTAGTGGCTTTAGTGCGTCCTAACACCAAACATCTTCGAATTAAACTATTAATTTGGAGAGACTAATTTATTTGTGTGAATACAAAAACAGAGAAATATCGTAACTAAGTAAAACAATATCAACAACACACAAGCGACATAATAAATGTAGTGCACGCGCACTACAATACAAAATAAAAAGAAGAGGACCCAATACGCTCCCCTGAGGCACACCTAGTTCCACTTGGTCAGCATCGAACATGAACTCGCCCCATTTAGTTTTTTGAAATCTACAACTTAAATAATCTATAACCCAGTTCAGTGCATTATCCCTAATCTTGTAGCCCCGTAGCTTTTCTAACAGTTTATTTATTATTATTATTATATTATTATTCTAAGCGTTTTATTTTTCTCACAATTGGAAGTCGCTTACTGTCAGGGGAAGGTGGTCCACAATTAGACGGTTCCACAGTCAGACATATCCATTTATTTCAAAATACGCCGGTCAATAAGGTTCATTTTTGTACGGCAGACAGTTGTTGGCAGAAAAGGAGAAAGAGGAGGAAAGGAAACTGCAAGGAAAAGGGATAAAACAGTGCAAGAAGCAGATAATGGAAGAAAGCGAATCTTCAGAATCAGAAGATGAACCGGTACTATTTGACAATTCTTTAGAAGACGTCGAATGGTTTGAAGAAGAATCTCCCCTGTGCCTTACAAATCTACTTGAGAAACCTCCAGAAGTTGAGGACTATGTCCTTGTCGAATTTAAAGATAAATCGAAAAAATATATTACACAGGACAGATTATGAAGAAATGTGATGAAGATGAATATGAAGTGAAGTTTATGCGACGCTCAAAAAAATATGACGACAATTTTGTCTTTCCGAACTGTGATGTCTTAGTGTATCACTAGATGGCGCTACATTACAAGTATTCATAAGGTGAATGTACGGTTATGTATTATTATTCATTTTTTCATTTTACAGGAATAAAGTTGAGTAAGATTACAACCTTTTTATATATCATACATCATAACACGAACGTGGTGGACATTTCACAGGTTCGGGAAAAAAATATCAAGCTGATTATGCGTCAGCCGAAGCGCCTTGGCTCAACAACCCGTCAGAACGCTTTTTCAAATTCGAAATAAACTTTAGTGGCTTAGAGGAGCGATAAGGATCGTCTGATTGTGGAACATCATAGGTCCACAATCAGACGAAATTGCAAAATGTTGATTTTGTTCTTTTTCTTAATAAATATTTAATTTTCGTAATTTTTGTTATCCTGATGGGTAGGTAATATATGACAGCTTTCTGTGTCAAAAATAAATTTTGCAGCATAATTATATAATGAATTGTTATTGCAGTTTAATGAGCGCTTGGCTAAGTATTATATTGTCGCAAAGCTGTTATTTTTCTGATGACGAGACCTATACAAATAGAAAACTTATTAAGCTCTTAAGAGAGATTACCCAATTTTGCTGCAAAGTTTTGCACTTAACGATATTGCTCTTTAATGGTTGTTTGGATTATCGTTAGTAAGTAATCTATATTACTGCAAAAGTTGACCTTCCAAAATCTTAGTTTCCATTATAAGTTCAAAGAAATATGTGAGGCAACCGCTGTATCACATTGTACAAGCAAACAACTCCCTGAATAAGTCTTACTGACTGATTATTGTTTATAGTGTTTATTTGTAGTTCAAAAACACTACACAGACACAAGTTTAGTTAGTTTATTACAAATACAAATAACTTTGTGGATTACTTTATAAATATTCTTACAGGAACATGGGAAATCCTACAAATACTAGTACATAAAATATTTTTAAAAGAACAAAATTGCAATTAACACACCAGAAGCTTCAAAATAATTATATCTATTAGTAATAAAATTATCCTATCGTTTAAATTTTATAATCAGCCAATTCTAAATTTTGTATTAAAACGGTGTACTTCTCTCCTGTACGAGTTCTCATATGCCTTCGCAAGTTATTCGTATGTGCACTTTCATAGTTACACATATTACACTTGGAGGATTTCTCTCCTGTATGAGTTCTCATATGCATCTGCAAGCTATTATTTTGTGTAGTTTCATAGTCACATATATTGCATTTGTAGGGTTTCTCTCCTGTATGTGTCCTCATATGCATTCGCAAGTAATTCGTATATGCACTTTCATAGTCACATATATTGCACTTGAAGGGTTTCTCTCCTGTATGAGTTCTCATATGCATTAGCAAGCTATTCGTATGTGCACTTTCATAGTCACCTATATTGCACTTGTACGGTTTCTCTCCTGTGTGAGATCTCATATGCTTTTGCAAGTTAGTCGTATGTGCACTTTCATAGTTACACCGTATTGCACATGAAGGGTTACTCTCCTGTATGAGTTCTCATATGCCTTCGCAAGTTATTCATATGTGCACTTTCATAGTCACATATATTGCACTTGTAGGGTTTCTCTCCTGTGTGAATTCTCATATGCTTTTGCAAGTTAGTCGTATGTGCACTTTCATACTTACACATATTACACTTGGAAGGTTTCTCTCCTGTATGAGTTCTCATATGCATCCGCAAGCTATTATTTTGTGTAGTTTCATAGTCACATATATTGCACTTGTAGGGTTTCTCTCCTGTATGTGTCCTCATATGCATTCGCAAGTTATTCGTACATGCACTTTCATAGTTACACGTATTGCACTTGAAGGGTTTCTCTCCTGTATGAGTTCTCATATGCATTTGCAAGCTACTCGTATGTGCACTTTCATAGTCACATATATTACACTTGTAGGGTTTCTCTCCTGTGTGAGTTTTCATATGCCTTCGCAAGTTATTCATATGTGCACTTTCATAGTCACATATATTGCACTTGTAGGGTTTCTCTCCTGTGTGAGTTCTTATATGCTTTTGCAAGTTATTCATATGTGAACTTTCATAATTACACATATTACACTTGAAGGGTTTCTCTCCTGTATGAGTTCTCATATGCATCTGCAAGCTATTATTTTGAGCAGTTTCATAGTAACATATATTGCACTTGTACGGTTTCTCTCCTGTATGAGTTCTCATATGCATTCGCAAGGTATTCATATGTGCACTGTCATGATCGCAGACATTGCACTTGAATGGTTTCTCTACTGTATGACGTCTCATATGCCTTTGCAATCTATTCTTTTGTGCACTTTCAAAGTCACATATATGACACTTGAAGGGTTTCTCTCCTGTATGATTGCTCATATGACCTAGAAAATTATTCTTATGTGCACTTTTATAGTCACAAAAATTGCACTTGTAAGGTTTCTCTCGTCCATGAGTGGTCATATGCATTCGCAAACTATTCTTGCGTGCACTTTCATAGTCACATATATTGCACTTGAAAGGTTTCTCTCCTGTATGAATTCTCATATGTCGTTGCAAGTTACGCTTATATGCACTTTCAAAGTCACATACATTGCATTTATGTGACCGTTCCCCAGTACGAGTTTTAACACATTGTTGCACGATGCACTTCAATGGAGGCTCTATTATTACATGATCTTGATTGTTACTACAAATCTCAGTTTTTATATCTAATTCTTCATGTAATGATTCCGGCTTGATGGACCAATCATTCGTTTTTGAAGGCAATTCCGTTGTTTGAATCTCTTCCTGTTTTACTGTAACATATGTACATGTTGATATGTGGGTAACTAAATATTACATTACTAAACTAGCACAAAATCATTCTAAACAGACACCCTAATTTCCCCAGTTTTCAATAAATAATTCTTAAGAAATAATGAAGTATTAATGCATATCATTAAACTACTAATATTTGGTCAATTTTATTGGAAACATTCATATTATTAGAGTTGCTATAAATCACATTGGCATGGATTGTGGAAATGCCGAAACTATCTTATAATAGTTTTTTTAAATGTACCTAAATTTCTTTCATTATGATTTGCTTGCTTGTACTACATAACTTAGAATTGATTTTAGGTATATAATGCAAAGTTACCGTTCGTTTCCAACACATTCTGAGATAATTCTTCTTTGATTTTGGTTTGTCGCCAGATATCGGTTCTAGAATCGGTCAAATTTGATAGGGAAGTCACACTGGTAACTTTAGATTTTACATCTTCATTCACATCGAATACTCTATCCATGTTGGTATGCATATGTTTTTCTGTAGTAAACAAATGTTGTTGCTCCTAGTCTGCCTCTTTATGTCTTCGGGCGGTAGGTGGGCAAACAATTGAAATATACGAAAATGTAATTGTATAAAGACGATATACGAATACTACTCGCCTTTATTGTAGAAAAGGGTAATAGTAAAAATGTTATTAGCGTTAATCAAATCAAATATTTTTTAACAACACAGATATCTAGTACAATTATGGCTGTCAAAATATCAGGTTATGTACTTTGTGTGTTGAATGTGTCATTGGAACTACTTTCGATCCTTATACAAGATGTTACGCTCTTAAATGAAAGCATTTATCGTTTCTTCATATCCTTCGTTAATATGCCTTGGATATATTAAAAAAATCCTACGAAAATTATTTAACTTCTTGTAAGCAAAGAACATTGACGGTGATTTTGGAATGGAACAACTTCCAGAAATGTATTTTGTTCCTTCCGCTTTTCCCAAATCTGTTCTTATATGATTCAACTTATCTTTGAAGGGTCATCGGTTCTAAAATACTCACTTTACAAAAATATTTAATTCACATATAACAGCAATTTAGTTTTCACATACTTATTTAAGAATTAAAAACAGGGCGGGTAAGCCAGGGCAGTAGATGTTTTGACGCCGGGGAAAGTTTTCCTAATTTGCGCCTACCAAATTGTATGATCAGTTGATAATCTTATTTTACTATGAAATGTCGGTAGGTTACATTTCATTACAAATAATAAATGAATTACACATAACTATTTTATGTGTAAACCACAGTTTTGTTTAGATATCCATGTTCCATATAAGTACAAAAACAATATGTACGTGCATTATCGTAAATATTTTAATATCACAACAAAAAATTGTACATCTTCGTTTTATTTTAAGAATTCTGGGGTGAATAAATAATATTTACACCAATAACCGGTACAATGTCTTCTGTTTCCTGATTAAACTGTGAGATAGACGGAATATCATCTAAGACATTGAATTGTTGTAGTGCTCTATTAAATTTTACAGAATTCCACTTCGAAAATAAATTTAACACGTTGAGTGTAAATGGTAATTCAACTTGACGGTCCCTAATGGCGAAACTTTTTTTTCGTGGTTACCCTTCTATTGTTTGCCTAATCCAATGATGTTGGTCTGGAAGTCCAAAAATTAAAATTCAGCTTATTTTTGAATTTTTTGTGTGGTGCACGCACGCGTGCACCACACGGCCATTAAGTCAAAAATCACCACGTGGCCGTGGTGCGCATGCTTTGTGTACACAATTTAACCACTGTTTGACATCACCAGGCGTGACATGTGCGTTGCAGGTTAGGATATGAGATTCTGTGAATAAGCGAAGTTGTGTTAGTGACATTTGTGAAAGTTTTTTTCTATTCATATGCAAACATGTCGTACGAAAAAGAACAAGGACGTTTAGCAAAACTTTGGGCTGAAGTATTATCAGATGAGTCACTTGATGAAACTGTTAGCGCTTCTGATTATGAACCGAGCTCTAACAGCTACAGCGAAGAGGATGTTGGGCCAATAGTAAAAAAAAAACGAATAAAAAGTCATCAAAATATGAAAAACGCCCCTTGAAAATTACACAATTATCGGACAACGGCCCCCAGCCTTCAACGTCTACTGCAGGTGAACCATCGACTACTTTATCGCATATCCAAGTACCCGCACAAATGAGGAATTCCGTAGAATCTGTTATACAGCAAGTAGTAGATGAGTATGTGGCGAATTATGATGCTAGTACTTCAGAATCAGAACATGAAGAACGCGAAATACAACTCAAGTGGGGTCCAGTTACTGGTAATTACCAAAAGCATTTTACTTTTCAGAACCCAGACCTGGAATTATAACAGAATTATACGATAGTTATCAAAAAACACCGCATCAGTTCTACAAAATTAGGTATTATAAACGATGAAATTATTGAGTTATTTATTTAGGAAAAAAATCGTTACGCTAAACAGAAAAAGGAGCGACTAGATCAGGGAACAAAGAAAAAGCCTAGGCGCGCATTAATCAGTGGAAAGACACGAATCAAGAAGAAATGGAGGAATTTTTGGGGACTCTCATGTGAATGGGTTTGTGTCAGTTTCCATCGGTGTCATCCTACTGGTTAAAAAATTTTCTATACACCAACAAGGTCGCCCAGCATTTAAGTCATAATCGTTTCCAGCTACTTTAAAAAACATGGCACTTTCGTGATAATGAGGCACCTATTGAACCAGGTGATAGATTGTTTAAAATCAGTCCACTAATTACCAAACTACAGGAAAACTTCAAGAAACCTATAATACCAGGTGAATTTCTTTGTATTGACGAAACATTAGTCCCGTTCAAAGGGAGACTAATATTCAAACAAGACATCGCTAGCAAACGACACAAATTTGGGATCAAATTATTCAAGTTATGTTTAGAAGGGGGATATCTTTACGACCTGAAAGTGTATTGTGGACAAGAACAACACGAAAATCAAGACCTTACTGTTCCCTCTAAAGTAGTGTTAGAACTTGCTGAAAACCTACTCGGCAAAGGAAGAACAATATGCGTTGATAATTATTATACATCAGTGGAACTAGCACATGAACTAATAAGTAATGAGACATTCCAAAATGTTACTGAGAAGAAATTGAGAAGAGGAGAACATATAACCGAAGAAAGTAATACTGGAATATACGTGGAAAATGGAAGGATAAACGTGATGTCCTGACTTTGAATACAAAATACATTCCGGAAATGGTAACAGTTAGAAAGTGAACAGGCGACATCGAAAAACCTAAAAATATAATACAGTACAACAAGCACAAAAGCTGCATCGATATATCAGGTGAGACTTTCAGCATTCGTCATTCGAGCCTATAAGTTTTGTTGTTTTAGACCAAATGAAGTCATATAATTCATCGTTGAGGCGCGGAGTAAAATGGTATAGAAAGTTTGCCATTGAATTAGTCTTAGGGGCCGCTTTAGTAAATTCTTACTGGCTACATCAGCAGTTGACAAAGGATAAAATGACAATAACAAAGTTTCGCGAAGAAGTTGTAGCAGGTTCCGTTCTAAAGATAGAGCGCAATTGTAATTATAAAATTTTTTTGTTGCAGGTCTCCTAAATCATGACATTTATGCTAATGAAAATGATCATGCCGACAACCATGCTTTAGCAGAATCTGATAAAAGACAAATATGCACTTCATGTTGTTACGGGCCAAAAAAGTTTTACGTTACGGCGCCAAATTTGTTACGGTCCAAAAAAGACTTACCTTACGGCGCCAAATTTGTTATGGTCCTATCGAGCTTTTTCGACGATTCGCAACAAAAAAAAGGCCTACAGCTTAGCTCAGGGGAGTAGGGGGAGTTCGTAAAAATCGCTTATAGAGAACATGCTTCAAGTTGTGTACAGGGCGAGTCAAAATAAGTGGGCGCCACCTTCCAAAGTCCAGCTGGTTTTGTAGGTCCTCGCGGAAGGTCGAGAAACCAGCAGCTCACGTGAATGGAACCTACCTTTAATTGTGCCTTCACCTAGATCTTAAAGCTTGCAAAATCCTTACACAGTTACTTCAAAACACAGTAATAAAAGACATGCGGAATTTTAACACACATATAATGAACTGTCAAAAATGGCACAGAACACACAAAAATATATATCAACGATA
>JABXWE010032169.1:0-12716 GCA_014611495.1 Limonius californicus | reverse complement strand
CCCCTAGAGGGGACCTTTCTTAACAACTTGTACCAAGCCGTTTTTCAAAAAGTGTCGGAAGTTTCCTTCCAGCGAATTTTTAAGAAACCTCGAAATCGTATATCGCGAAAGCAGGCACCAGGTGCATTCGCTTTACCTACGGGGGTGGTTTTATGCTCAGTGGTCGGAAATTAGCCCACGGAACGAGTTTCGGCAGTATACAGGTCGGCTAGCCTCCAGCGAGTATCTAATACACCCTGGTGGTGAAAGAACTTTCACAAATATAGCAATTTTCAAAAATTGTTTTCTCGAATTACGGGACTTCTCCTCTCTAGCGACCCCATCCACGCCCTAGAGGGGCCCTTTCTTAACAACTTGCACCAAGCCGTTTTTCAAAAAGTGTCGGAAGTTTCCTTCCAGCGAATGTTTAAGAAACCTCGAAATCGTATATTGCGAAAGCAGGCACCAGGTCGTCAGAGGAGAAATTTAGGTGTGTTTCTACCAGGTTATTTTTGTAAAAATTAGTTTTGATTTTGCAACGGCGATGTGAAAAAGCGTTTCAGTTCAAAATTTAATATTTTTTTATAAAGTTGAAATTGAACGACGGAGTAAAGCATTTACATTTTACTATTTGGGATGTTGAAGTTTATTGCTTTGACAACGGGATTATAAAAAGGGTATCCAAGGATTAGCAGACCGTTCAGGTAAACACTTTCAAACCTATGCCAAAAATTTGTATTATCTGTTTTCAAACAAACTATGTAACTATTAGGACGAATTTTTAAAACACTACATTTTTAATGTGCGGCAGATGGTATATACAATCGCGTTCAGAAGTAATGTCGCAAAATCCTACAGAGTATGCAATTAATATTGCATCATGGAGTCACCTCAAGGCTTATACATACCCCCCGCAGGTAAACTAACCCTTTTACATTATTTAAAATCTTTATAATGGAAAATATTATTTGAACAATTTTACAATGCCGTAGGTGTACGAATAATCGTTACATTCAGTTAACAGCAACTTACTGCTTTTATTTATTTTACATCTATAACTTTTATAATGCAATTATGAAAAAGAAGTCTAGCATTTTAATAAAATTAAAATAATTGTAAAATGTAGAACAATTTGACAAGTTTCAGAAATTCTAAAAAGTTAACAGAACAAATAGATCCAGGTAACTTCGCACCATTTCCACTTTCTAAAATTGAAATTAATGCTATTTTAATGCAGTTATATCTGTTGATAAACCCCTTTTTTCCAGCATGCTGTATAAAATATCAAACAATAGAATATAACAGGAAACAGATAAAAGAAACTTTATAAACATGAGCTTGGCCGGCCTCGGTGGTCTAGTGGTTAGCGTATTTGCCTTTAGATCCGAGGGACGCGGGTTCGAACCTGGCTGAGGTCGGCGAGATTTTTCTAGCGGGGAAAAATCTGAAAATGCGCCTTCTGTCGGATAAGAAATAAAGCCGTAGGTCCCGTGCCACTGCGATGTGTGACACGTTAAAAATCACTACTGGAGTTGGAATTACCCCAGATAGGCAAAATTCTTAGTTAGGGTGTACAATGGGCCAAATATGGCCCAAGTGCATAGAGATGCTTGGAAAACCGCGTCCTAGATCTCGCTCTTTCAAAGCAAGCAAGGAAGCAAGCAAGGAAGCAAGCAAACATGAGCTTGAAATATATTTGGCGCCGCCGATTACATCGATCTAAACGGCGGCGGCGCAGCGCGGCGTAGGGTTGTTTACGCCGATATTAATCGGCGGCGGCGTCGATGCTTGAAAATATGTCGGTGGCGGCTGATCAACCCGGCGGCACACATGGATAATATGAATCTCTATCACAAATTATTAAATAATCGCTATGAGATACTTTGTTTCAAAACTACCTTGTCATGGAAAAGGATTTTCCGGAATTCTTTCTTTCTTGAAGACAGGACGTAGCGGGTTACATAGTATTTTTAATAAGCAATGCAATGTAGTGAATTTCGGCTTAATGACAGGATGTATTTAGTTATCAGTCAAGAACCAGTAGAAAAGAGTATTCTTCTTCCTTTCAATAAATTTTCAACGGCATTCTCCTGTAGCTTCTTGTGGTTGAAAGTTGTTTGTTCGGGTGAAAGTAAAATAAGTCAAGGAGACCTGGTCAACGAGATTCCTCCCTTGAAATAACGGGAGTAATAAATAATAAGCATGCGGGAATATAGAATTTCGAAGACAGAGATAGCGGGAAGGATTGATTTATCGGCAAGTAAAGTATTATACAGGTATAATTTAAAATAACTTTTTCTGCAACCAAATAAATATTCGTTCATACCTTTTTTATTATGCACTTTAAGTTACAGTCGTGTTTGAACCTTTATAGTCTACCTAAATTTAATTTTCTTTCATTATAGGGCGTGAATGGGGTCGCTAGAGAGGAGAAGTCCTGTAATTCGAGAAAAATTTTTTTGAAAATTGCTATTTTTGAGAAAGTTCTTTCACCTCCAGGGTGTATTAGATACTCGCTGGAGGCTAGCCGACCTGTATACAGCCGAAACTCGTTCCCTGGGCTAATTTCCGACCACTGAGCATAAAACCACCCCCGTAGGTAAAGCGGATGCACCTGGTGCCTGCTTTCGCAATATACGATTTCGAGGTTTCTTAAAAATTCGCTGGAAGGAAACTTCCGACACTTTTTGAAAAACGGCTTGGTACAAGTTGTTAAGGAAGGTCCCCTCTAGGGGGTGGATGGGGTCGCTAGAGAGGAGAAGTCCTGTAATTCGAGAAAAAATTTTTTGAAGATTGCTATTTTTGAGAAAGTTCTTTCACCTCCAGGGTGTATTAGGTACTCGCTGGAGGCTAGCCGACCTGTATACTGCCGAAACTCGTTCCCTGGGATAATTTCCGACCACTGAGCATAAAACCACCCCCGTAGGTAAAGCGGATGCACCTGGTGCCTGCTTTCGCAATATACGATTTCGAGGTTTCTTAAAAATTCGCTGGAAGGAAACTTCCGACACTTTTTGAAAAACGGCTTGGTACAAGTTGTTAAGGAAGGTCCCCTCTAGGGTGTGGATGGGGTTGCTAGAGAGGAGAAGTCCTGTAATTCGAGAAAAAAATTTTTGAAGATTGCTATTTTTGGGAAAGTTCTTTCACCACCATTGTGTATTAGATACTCGCTGGAGGCTAGCCGACCTGTATACTGTCGAAACTCGTTCCCTGGGCTAATTTCCGACCACTGAGCATAAAACCACCCCCGTAGATAAAGCGGATGCACCTGGTGCCTGCTTTCGCAATATACGATTTCGAGGTTTCTTAAAAATTCACTGGAAGGAAACTTCCGACACTTTTTGAAAAACGGCTTGGTACAAGTTGTTAAGGAAGGTCCCCTCTAGGGGGTGGATGGGGTCGCTAGAGAGGAGAAGTCCTGTAATTCGAGAAAAAATTTTTTGAAGATTGCTATTTTTGAGAAAGTTCTTTCACCTCCAGGGTGTATTAGGTACTCGCTGGAGGCTAGCCGACCTGTATACAGCCGAAACTCGTTCCCTGGGCTAATTTCCGACCACTGAGCATAAAACCACCCCCGTAGGTAAAGCGGATGCACCTGGTGCCTGCTTTCGCAATATACGATTTCGAGGTTTCTTAAAAATTCGCTGGAAGGAAACTTCCGACACTTTTTGAAAAACGGCTTGGTACAAGTTGTTAAGGAAGGTCCCCTCTAGGGTGTGGATGGGGTCGCTAGAGAGGAGAAGTCCTGTAATTCGAGAAAAAAATTTTTGAAGATTGCTATTTTTGGAAAGTTCTTTCACCACCAGGGTGTATTAGATACTCGCTGGAGGCTAGCCGACCTGTATACTGCCGAAACTCGTTCCCTGGGCTAATTTCCGACCACTGAGCATAAAACCACCCCCGTAGGTAAAGCGGATGCACCTGGTGCCTGCTTTCGCAATATACGATTTCGAGGTTTCTTAAAAATTCGCTGGAAGGAAACTTCCGACACTTTTTGAAAAACGGCTTGGTACAAGTTGTTAAGAAAGGTCCCCTCTAGGGGGTGGATGGGGTCGCTAGAGAGGAGAAGTCCTGCAATTCGAGAAAAAAATTTTTGAAACTTTTTTGTCTTTTTTGTTAGTATTTATTTCGTCACCTGGAGGCTTATGGAAGCCGTAGGTGACGGCGAATGCACTTAATAACTTCATAAGTACATAATCTTGGGTCCACTGTTCTTAAAACATGCTAAAAAGGCTTAAAAACGAAAATTTAAAAAATTTACAAATACTTGTGTCTCAGAGTGTACTTGCGTCAGATACGTATCCAAATACGTATGTAACTTCAGCCCGGTTACTTCTTGTTAGAAACCAACCATTTTTGTCCCATCTTCGAATCTGTCTATTTCACTAATGATAGGTTTTAAATCTTCTGTTTCTTATCATTAGGAATATATAAAATAAGTTTATCCATTTATTATTAAAAAATTTTTAAAGATTTACCAATGAATTGATATGCTTCCTCGTCTAAGCTTCAGTTTCTATGAGGACCAGCTTTATGTTCTACATTATCGAATAGTATTTTATTTTTTATTTGGTTTTTCTTCCCTATTGCTTTCATTTGTTCCCGTTTTACATGCAATTTTAATACCAACTGAACTTAGCCCCATATTTAGGGAACTTCTACAAATACCTTTAGATTTTGAATTACTCCATATAGATATTTTTGGGTATATTTAATTTTTTATCTGTAGTAAAACATTTGTAATTATTTTTGAACTGTTGTCTGATTTTTAATGGTCTGCGACAATTTTATTATCTTTGGTATTGGTCATGTTTATTATTCATAATAAAAAATTTATTTAATTATTGCAAGTTTGAATTGTAAAGTCCATTTTCGTTAGTTAGAAGTCTTCCAGAATTCAAAACTATTATTTAAAAAAACAAAGACTATATTTTAAAAAAAATATTAAATGGAAATGGTATTTCATTTAAAAATGTGTATTAAACATCCAAAACATCTTATATTGACAGGTTTGTTTCGTTGCATTGCAACAAACAAAGTATTCTAACTTCGGAAATTAAGAAATTATTGATAAATTTGCTAAAAAGGGAATAAAAGTATCTAAACAAAACACTGTTATCAAAATATGTGAACACGAACGATAATTAATATGAATTTTCCATGAGATTTAAAAGTAATTTTTTTTCCAAAAGATGTTCATACATTTACTAAGTAAGAATTGAAAAGTATACAAGAATTGTAAAAATTTAATTAAATATACCTATAATCGTATCGTAATTTGTATCGCTAGGCCCTTAAGTACTCACACTCGCTAAACAGTTTCTGAACGCGTAATCCACAAAAATTTTTGGACCGACAAAAATATGTAAATGAAAAAATGTTGTTCAAATGTCTCGCCTAGAGAATTTATTTTTCTTCTGTAGATAATAATAATTCTTTATTACCCAATAAACTTACATTCCAATTGCAGGGTAAAAAATTAAACAAAGCAAATGAATACTTGTAAAATAAGATATAAAATTTAATAATTGAATTTAAAATTTTAGTTAGATTGGATAAAATTTTAAATTACACGAGTTTTCTATGGTTCATGCTTAGACAGGCAAATAGGTGTTTCTAGACGATTTAGCCGAATGCAAAATCAGTAATTCTGGATGAAAGCCTAAAAACAATATTACAGCTGTATCAATTGTTGATCGTATACATGTAATTAGAAAGAAAATGTAACACAATGGAAATCAACGGCTGAAACTCTGTTTTTTCCCAAGATTAAGACATTCTTTGGTACATTTATTATATCTTGTGTAAAAGATTTGTTATTCGTAATGAATTGTTGGAGGTTTGATTTGTGTGTGTAATATTCTGCAACAATCTAACTTTCTTGGATATTAATAGTATTTTTTTATTTTAGTTTTTATTTGGAATCTTTAAACCTGATTGATCTATAGATGTCCCAGAATAAACGGCGGAAGATGGATCTTGGTGCAGCCTGCTCGTCTGCTTCTGTTAACACTCAAGTAAGCACAACTTGTGGTCTTAAGAGGCATTTTGTTATGAGGAAAGCAATTTTATTGTTATTTTTTTTCTTCTGTTGCAGGAAATGTCTACAAATGTGCTAGATGATGGTGGCGAACCTCACATTGCTCAGCAAACATCAAGAACAAGTTACAGAGATGGTAGTGGATCTTCCAATGCAAATGTAAGATCATTTTAAGCCATTGTTCATCTTAAAGATATATTTTTTTATCGTTTGTCTTGCAGAAAAAAGAACCTATATTTAAAGCTAATAAATCTGACTTTAGAGAAGCCGTTAAATGGACCGGCTTTGTTGATAGATCCTTGTTTATCAAAGAATTACTGTCAAACGAGGAACAAGAAGCTGTGATTATTTTTGCACCAAAACGTTTTGGCAAATCCATGAACCTGGACATGGTCAAGTGCTTCCTCGAAATTGAAGGAGATCGGAACGTCACTAACGCACCGCAAGATTTGACGGAACTTGAAAAGTACGAAAATTTTCAAGCATTTCACAGGTACGGACTCAAACAGCCGTGTAAAATTATGTATGAGGCAGACTTTGTTAAAGAACATTTTGGAAGACATCCAGTTGTACATATAACCTTCAAGGATGTCAAAATATCTTCATTTCAGGATGTAGAAAATAGTGTGAGACGAGTCGTACACCTTGCATACCGTGCACATTCCTATCTGAAAAAGGCTGAAATTTTTTCTGATTCAAGTGATGCTAAAGATGCACGTAAAGCCTGCAGAACATGGTGTAATAAGAAAACATATAAAAACGAGGATGCAGTAGAAGGCCTGCAGGATTTAATCCAGTACTTACATGCTTACCATAAGAGAAAAGTGTACCTGTTAGTCGATGAATTTGACGCACCTGCTGTGGCTGCTTTGCTGGATCGTAAAAGTGGAGATGAAGTGAAGAAAATCAGCAATGAAGTTACTAAGCTGCTTGGTGCCATTGTAAAAGGGGAAACCGAGAAACATCTCTTGGGGTCACTGATTACAGGAGTAAGCTATTTGAGCAGTATCGGCATATCTGAACCCTTGAATAATCAAACTATTTTCAAATGGCTATTGGACAAGGAAGGTTGCTTTGCTCCGTATTATGGTCTCGGTCGTGATGAACTTACAACACTTCTTGAACACGTATTTCCTAATCAGGAACAGAAACGAGTTTCTATACAAGAGGAGGTGAAGGATCTCTACAACGGATATAACTTTCGAGGTGAATCTATATACTGTTTATGGTCTGTTTTACATTACATTAAAGAGCGTTCGAAATTCGATGTTTTAAATATCAGTAAAACTACATTTTGGGGAGGCTCCAGCATAATTAGTGAAATGAGTTCACTCCTGGAATATAATGACATTATGGAAAAAATAATTAATTTAATGGGCGATGACTGTATATCTTTCTCGCCCTGTGAGACAGTGGACGCTGGGAACCTTGCCAACTACCTGAATGGAATTAAATCCCCTGACCCAAATATTATCTTATCATTTTTCATGGAACAAGGATATCTCACTCGTGTCCCTGATCAACGTGAAAAAGTTTATCGTCCTAATAAGGAAATACGTGTGAAAATTCCCAATGCGGATGTTTTGTTTGCATTTCAGGAAATGTTCCACAATTTCGCCTTTAATTGTTGTGGACTTAGTGACACAGAAATGAAAAGATGTGCAGATGTTTTTGAAGATATGCCTATAGATAGAGACGATGAGATATGTAAGAAAAAATTGGGAGATCTCTACAAGCATTTCAAAGCACTTCTTCAGGTATATAATGGAAAGCTAGGTGTAAAAGAACGTTTACTACAGACTGCATTGTATGCCGCCATGCTTAAAGGAAATTTCGACCAATGCTGGATGGAGAAACCTGTTAGAGTAGGTCGACAAAGTGGCAAAATCGACCTGTGGGTGTTTGAAAATAATTTCGCTGTTATATACGAGATGAAGTACATCGAATCTGATAATGATGACTTGCTCAAGGAATCTGCACAACAGGCCCTTAAAGAAATTCTTTACGTTAGTGAAACTAAAAATGTGCCCTATGTTATACACTTGGATGAATATTCTAATATAAAGAACTACTTTCTAATTGGAATCAGTATGAACAATAAAGGTAAACCGTATATGTGCTGCGTAGTAAATAGTCGAAATGACAAAGACTGTCTCGTTTTTCCAGAAGACGAATGAATTTTTCTAGTACCTATAAAATAAAATTAAGTTATATTTTATATTTCCCCGTCACCTTTATAACAATATTATGTACTTCGTTATAAAAACACTTAATACATTGTACACTAAATTAATATTCTTATATATTGGTTTGAAATATTAGTTATTAATAAAATATTTGAATACTGCATTACTACTATTGTGTTTGATTTTCTTTTTATGTATCTTTGAAAATGTGGAAATTTTAAATGGAAATAATAAATATTTTTTAAATTGCATCTTTGCTGAATTTCAGTGCAAAAACTCCCCCTTATTGATAAGCACTCTCGTGTGATTTGGTTAGGATTTGAAATTACGTAAGTTAATTAAGATAACTCGTCTCATTCAAAGGCCTCTCGTACAAAATCGACCCCTGTCCAATGCCATCCTGCTGCAGTTCTAGCTGTTATGGATTTTTAGTTTTAATAATTATTATCCTGTATATATTACCTGGATGTCCCATCGTCCAGAGAGATTTGTAAACAACTTTCGGGATTAAACAATCTTTAAGAATTCGGCATTTTTCCTGGGTTTTCTCTTCAAAATCATAACATAAAACTGGCCTTTCGGAGCCATTGATTAAAGGTAACACAAGCCTTTAAGAGGTGTTTAAAAATAAAGGACCTTCATAGAATTTTAGTGTCCAGTAATGAAAATGCATTTGGATGCATGGGATATCAAAAAAGTGAAGAATTTTTTAGGTTTGTGAGGCTTTTTTCGTAATTTGTTAACCGTTTTTTAATTACGCAAACCACGTTAGTCCAGAAATATAAACTCATTTGTGATCCCAGAAGAAAGATGTAACAATAATCAATGATATATTGAAATTTATCCATTATGGAAGTGAAAATCCACAGGTCGGCGTGTCTTTTTATAGACTTTATAACTTTTATAAAACCAGTATGTTATTTCAGGTATTTTATGACAGGAGCACCTGGATTTATTGAGAATACTTTTATTAGTATATTATAATACAAGTGTATAAGCAAGCCTTTAAAGCACGCGACGGGTTTAAAAGCACAAGGCGAAGCGGAGTGCCTTTTAACGGAGCAGTGCTTTAAAGGCTCTTATGCACGTGTATTATACGCTATTTTTTATTATACCTGCACTACAATCTGAAAATTATAACGAAAAAAGGAAATTGAAATCCCGTTTTCGAAGTAATCTTGTCATTATGTCATTAATCGTTTATATAGAAACGGTTAGCAATTGTTGTTTCGTTGCTATGCATATTTATTACAAATTTGTTGATTTGTGAAGTTTGCTTCGACTTTGTGTTCGTGAATTAAAAAATGAACGAAAACGAGGATATTTCATCCGAGATTAGAATGTTAGCCGAATAAGCTGAACAGCGATTAATCCCCGCGAAATCTAAACAAGCGTACCTATTGCAAGGAATACGTAAAATTATCCAGCTCGATGGCCAACAAGTGAATGTTGTCTTGTTACCTAGGCAACTTTAAAGGACTAGTGTTTTAAAAGCCCTTTTTTGCACGCTTTTTAGTTTCAAAATAGTATATTAAAGAATTAGTTTTTTAAGGCACGTTTTAAAGCACGAGTCCATGTTTAGAAAACGAGCCGCGCAGCGGCGAGTTTTCTAAAGGACGAGTGCCTATAAATGCCTTAAAAAACGAATTCTTTATACTATTTTTTATACTTTGCGTTTATATTTATCAAAAATTAAAATTTTACTTTAATAATTTTCCTTCTCATATTGGGTGGGTTGGTATTAATAGTATTTTGTAGGTTAGTTTAATTTGACATTTCACATTTTCTGTTCAACTGATAAGTTCAAGTGCAATTGTACCAACCTTTAAAAATAAAATTTTGCGTGCGTGTTTAAATTATTATAAAACCCAAATGACGTCATTCGCGTTTCGTAAGGAAAGCCTTATAAACGCAAAGTATAAAAACAGAGATTATGATTCAGGTATAATAAAAAATCATTTTGAGGGCGTGGCTGGCTACATCCTGAATTTCAGGTATAATTTGAATACTTTTTTTCTCATGTCAAATTTTAACCATATACACTATTCACGATTGATTTGCCATCCAGCAGGCTGTTTTTTTTTTCTTAAGTTGCATTTCCGAAATATTATTTGATTGATTTCTAGCAATGTCAAAATGAAATTGCCCTGTTGCCGGCTCTAGAGTTCCCTACTTTTCTAAAATAATCTAGTAAGTTTAGAATTAATAAAACACATAATATATTATACCTGCTTAATTGTCAGAATGGTGAAAGTTATTAACAAAGTTACTAAACTGCAAATTGTGAAAGCTTTCAACCATTATAAAAGAGATAGGCCAGACTTCACACGATTTACGATTATAAATCGATTAATTGATATATTTGGGGTAAGCATGTATTATTTCTTAAATACGCAATTGCAAATTACTTATAATTTTAGACGTCTGAGCGTTCTATAAGGGATATTTTATCACAAGGACAGGACGTTTTGAAATCTTCCATTTGTAGTATACGCGCTAAGACGGACGTTTTCTTAAATTACACGTTTAGAAAAGATTTGCAACGACAAATTTGGCAGTATCATCAGAAGAATGAACATTTTACTCTCGACAAACTCTTGGCTGACTCTCGTGAAAATTTGGAATACAAGGGGGGCAGGACTACTTTGTTCAAAATTATTAAATCAATGGGTTACAAACACAAAATGGTGAATGGACGCAAAATTTTATGTGAACAAAAACACGTCGTTGCATCCAAAATTAAATTTTTGAAACAATTTCTCCAATATCAAAATTCTAGTGAAAATGTGACATTCGTGTACCTACACGAGACGTAAATCTACCATAATGGATCCGCGAGTCGTCAATGGGTACACGAAACCGATCTTAAAAGTAACCCAGCCAAAATTAAAAGTGAGGGGAAGAGGTTCACGATTTTGAATGCGGGATGTAATTTAGGCTTTTTGGAAGAGTGCGACATGTTACTAGACTCAAAGAACAACGTCAGGGACTATCATAAAACCATGAATGGGGAAATTTTTCAAAATTGGTTGGTTAATCAGCTGATTCCTGCTTTGGACAAGTTGCAAGGAAAATTTGTCGTGGTTATGGACAACGCACCTTATCATTCAGTGCAGTTTGACAAGCCGCCCACATTTTCTTGCAAAAAAGATGTATTGCAGGAATGGTTAATCAACCACCACAATGTCTAAATTCAGGGCAAAATTACTAAGAAAAAACTTTGGAAGTGAATTAAACCTTTTACAGCAGACGGAAATAAAAGACACGTAACTCACGAAATTTTGAAAAAGCGCAAATATGAGGTTGTTCGATTGCCTCGCCATACCATTGTCAATACAACCCAATTGAAATGGCGTGGGGGTTTTGTAAGACCTATTACAATAAGCACATACATTCGCAGCCAAAATCGAAAGACAAGGTTGCAAATTTATGGCGTGAGGCTCTTTCAAAATGTATCCCCGACATGTGGCAAAATTTCTGTGAGCATTGTTGAAAGCATATTTCGGAAGACTGGACAAAACATTTGGGAAATCTATCGTTTGAAAATATTCCTCCTTTCATTATTTCAATTGGAGAATCTGATTCAGAATCGGAGGGTGCCGATGATTCAGATACTTCTAGTAATATCATGAAGGTGGAATAGGGTAGGGGATATTCTTTTGGCATCTAAATTGTGAATGAGTGTTTTACAGTTTTTATCTCGCCCGAGAAAAACACTGACCTCAGTGGAATACGAACTTGGGTCTCTTTAGCACCAGAGGCAAACAGTCAACCACTGGACTACCATAATATCAATTTAAAACATGAGCGGCATGGACGTTAATTCTTCTTAATTTGCTGCAAGACCTAAATATAGGACAACAAAGAATGGCGTGGAATATGCTCTGTATACATACGATTTGAGTTCAGAATTCTCGTGTAAAAAGAATAGGAATATGTATTTGGTATGTGTTACGACAACATTTAAATTATAGTTATTATTTTATTTATAATGAAATCATTATTATATCTAAGTATTATAAACCAATATTGAGCAGAAATAGGCGGACGTTAAATGAACAAACAAGCTCCGCTGGCAACATTGCCTGCTTTCAAAAAACATAACCTCCATCAAGAGAAACTAGCATACCTAACCCAACTTAATTAATTGACAAATTTTATTGATACCCCACATTCCCCCAGATTTCTACGGCCTACTAAGTGGCAAATCAATCCTGAATAGATTATAGGTATACTTTTCGCTATATATTCTTTTTCTTTGTCTTCTTAGCTATTTGTTTCGACCATAGCAGAGAGTTTAATCTCTACGTTGCTTGTTTAGTTTGGGAGATTCTATTTGCAATTTCTTTTCGTCTGTTACCCTCATCTGATATAACTGTCCCCAGGTATTTGAACTGTGTGTAAGGCCTTCATTACATTTCCATTTATCTGCATGTCTGTAGCCTTTCCATTTACAACCATATAGGTACTTACTTGGTTTTGTCATAATTTATTTTGAGCCCCCATTTTTC
>JABXWE010032168.1:0-14208 GCA_014611495.1 Limonius californicus | reverse complement strand
CAAACGGTAATTAAATACTGCCCTAACATCGGTACAAAATATAATGATACCTAACAGCGTTAACACAAGATAAATACGAATACAAACAGAGGCTAATCGGTACACAATAAATAAATCAATTTGTTCGGTATTCAAATTCAAAATATAAATTAAACAGTGCAAAATAAATAAATATCCTCGTTCGGCCTTAGATTCAAAACATAACGCAGCTGGTATCTGCACATTCGGATATAAATTGATAAACAATTCCAAAATATAAAAATACAGGGTGCGGTCGGAAAGATATCGGTCGGTACACAAATAAAATTACTTAAATTAAGCGGAAACATTTCTAAACGGTAAAATGACATAACGTGGTTATGTAACAAATTTAACGGAGTCCCAATTAACATCAAAATAATTAAATAAAACTTAATTTATCCGGATAATTAAACAAAATTAGTAACGCTTCGTTACAGTATGAATTCAAAATAACAAGCTCTTTCAAAATCTGTAAAAATATATAGGGTGTCCCATTTAAATTAAAGAAGTTGATGGCATTTCCGGTTAAACCGGAAGTATATTATTAACAAAAAAATTTACATCAGATGCATTTTGTTCCATTGAACTTGCCTGCAAATTTTCATAAATATCGTTCTTTTCGTTTAAAAGATATTTACTTGGTTCCATACTTTATCCCAACCCTGTATACGTACCCATACACATTCATACCCGTACATATACATACCCATACACATACATACCCATAGACATACATACCCATACATATACATATCCATATGGTACACATACATATCCATACACATTCATACCCATACACATACATACCCACTCACATACTTACCTATACACATACATACCCATACATATACATCCCATACATATACATACCCATACATATACATACCCATACCACATACATACCCATACATATTTTTAGACCGGCACCAGATTAGGTCATCACCAACATTCGAAGAAGTCATAAAGCGGGCGAGCTAGCCAAAACAAACTGAGTCGCATAGCAGAATTATTGTAAAATATTGGAACACTTGAATTCTAGCCGCTGATACTGTAGTTTATTAATAAAGTTATTCATTTTATTGGACTCCCTGTTTGCGTCATTAACCCTGCCCTAACAATATACATACCCATACACATACATACCCATACCCATACATATACGTACCCATACACATACATACCCATACATGTACATTCCCATACACATACTAAGACTATTTATTTAGTAGCAACTGGCGATCAGGGAACATACACTAGCCCGTGGGCGGCCAACTAGCAACCCGCCAAGCAATAGGTTTTGGCTGACGAGTTTCCCCTCAGACAAAACATTACTGAACTCGCAAATTAAAGAATAGCCGCAATCTACGAGTAAGCAGGGCGCTCAAAAATCAAAACATAGCAAAAAGATAAAGGATCCAGGCCACCTTCGAAAAACCTCAATAATTACCATCTGAAGTTGTTTAGTAATAACATTTAAAGGATACCGCCCCGATGCCGCCAAAAAAGTGCTGCTTTGGCGGCGGCAACACAGTATCCTTTGAAATATATATACAACATTGGTCTATGTTTCGCGCCGCCGACCCGACAACGGCCAGAAGCAGCAGAAACGTTCGAGAATTAGGCGGCCCAGATATATAAAACGCACGCATGGCGGTTCTCCGTCATATGCAATAAATAATAAAAAAGTGGGTGCAGGTATACACATGCAGTAGGGATATTTTGTTGACTGTATTATAGAGTGGTATGGTTACCGCATTCTCTGTGTTATGGTAGCAATTATATTTAATTTTTATATAAATACATTTTGCGTAACAATTGTTCGGAATTTTAGTAAGATCGGCATGTATTTAGGACTGAGCTGGCAGCGGGACAGACCACCTAAAAGCGGGACTGTCCCACCAACAACGAGACGTCTGGTCACTACTTTGGCTGGGTGTTTTGAAAGAGCGTTTGATAGGACCCGTATTTTTATTAAATTGTTTTTCTGGTGAACTGTATCTTGACTTCTTTAATTACAATTTACCCCCACTATTGGAAGACGTGCCTCTGAATGATAGGGTTCATCTGTAATTTATGCATGATGGAGCTCCTCCACATTTTTAAATCATCGGAGAATATAACCTATCTTCTTCTTCTTAGAGTGCTTTATCTCGTACCAGACGTAGCGATCTTCTCTCTTATGTGTTGCGCGTTTAGAATGCCACAGACATACAGGACCTACAGTGGGTTAAAGTGGGTTCCGAAGCGCGGGAAGTGTAAGCACTTCTACTCCAGAGAAGATTTACTAGTCAGAATACCTCGCTGGTTTGCCATTGCCTTGCGAGGGAGAACGGCCGTTAAAAATCCGATGTTCCGGTACTGGGAATTTAACTCAGGACCTTCAGCGTAGGAAGTCTAACGCGCTAACCTCTAGCCCACGGCCGCCTGAGTATAACATGTATAACGACAACTGAATGGGACGAGGGGTCCCCTGAATTTAACTTATTATTTTTTTAATACTCTTTTGTCTTTGGATCAATTTTATATTTATTCACCTGCCAGTGGCTTTACTGTTCATTTTTTCACAATAATGTAGTTTATTGATTAAATAACAAAATGATTTACGGACATACCTATATTCACTAAGAGTGTTTTGTTTGGCTTGATGAATACTATACGTAGGTAAATTATCCGATTTTTTCTAAAAACATTTGGTATGTATGGGATGTTCCAAAAGTACCTGCTGTCGTACAATAAACAGAATGGTATTTTTACCAAAACCATTTTGTTCGATTTGGAAAATGATTTACTTTTTCTCCATCGAGCTTGTCGCCGCTCACTTCTACTGCATGATTTTTCAAAATACTACATATTTTCTCTATTATTTTGTATTTTTTGTCAACACCCCCTACAGCGCGCCGCCTGTGGCGTGTGCATTGCTTACAGTCTCAATTTGGCACGGCACGACACTACAAAAATATCGTTATGAAAGAACCATTAATATTCTAATCTGGTGCCGCTTGCCCTGTAAGTGTGAATGGGTGGATAAAAAAAACTACAAATTTTACAAATTCGTTACAATCTGGTTTAGACTATGAAGAGTAATATGTAGTCACTTATTTCATTAATAGTCATGTATGTGTTAGTTCCCGCACATTTTATTTATCTGTGAAATCAGATGTTATGTTATATATCCAATGGACTCGTTCACCATTTTCCAATTATTGCAAACATCCATATCAATTCTACAATTATGGCATGTTTAATTCTTTTATTTTTAACTTTTACCAGTTGGTTAAAATATTATTAAATAAATGTATGAACACTGTGGAATTATCAGTGTTTTGAAGTGACCAACATCTTAATTCAATCAAAAAATTCTTCATCATAGCTTATAAGAAACAAAGAATGTTTGTTTGCCCGCAGCCGTTTCGTTAATTGTTTAAACAATTGCTGCCTTCTGTAAAATGATATTCGTCTCATGTAAAATAGATTACAACAATGTAGCTCTAACCTGCTTCTTGCTCGTGCCCGCAAACATATACAGTATTGCCAGATTGGAAAATTTACAAATAATCTTAATACTTTATGAGTATTTCCAAAATTAATGAAATTTATAAAAGATGTTGTTAGATGTGTGTCAGATATATTATAAATTGGATAATCATCTGCTGTTAGTTATAATTCGCTAAAACTTATATTATTTACAGACATTCAGCGTAAACATACAAGGCGAATACAGCTTGATAACTCAATATTATTAGGAGTATTCAAATATTGCGTCGACAAGTTACAATAGGCAGTTCTCCCTATGTAATTGCATTATTTTTGTATAAAATTGGTCCAAGACAATGTAGAGGTGACCGTACGCTAGAGGTTAGCGCTTTAGACTTTTACGCTGAAGGTCCTGGGGTCAACTCGCAGTACCGGAAGTACGCTAAGCTGTAGGTCCTCTATATCTGTGGCCTCTAAACGCGTAACACAAGCATAGGAGAAAAGATCGATACGTCTTGTAAGAGATAAAACACTCGAAGACAAAGAAGACAATGTAGCTCTAACTGGCTTCTTGTTCATGTCCGCAAACACATATTTTGTTACCAGATTATAAAATTAACAAATAATCTCAGTACTTCATAAATATCTATAAAAATAATGCAATTTGTATAAGGTGCTTTATCAAAACATATTGATAGATCTGTTAAACATACTCGTATTATACATTAGTTAGTTATATTTCGATAAAGTTTAAATTATTTATAGACATCAACTTAAATATACGCGTAATAACTCATTATGAGAAGTATTAAAACATTATATATTAACATGATTAAACAATTGTTTATGAATTGCTTACCTGTATTATTCTTACGTAAAATAGGTCCAAGATGATGTAGCTCTAACCTGCTTCTTGCCGTGCGCGCAGACATACACAGCGTTGTCAGTTTGGCAAATTAACATGTAATATCAATACTTTAGACATATTATAAATTGGAGAACCTGTCTGCTGTTAGTTATAATTCGAAGGGCTTACATTATTTAAAGACATTCAACGTAAATATTCAAATCGTCTTCGGTAGCTTGGTAACTCAATTATTTAAAGTGTTGAAAAGTTATGCTTGAACAAATATAATAGGCAAAATCAAAAATATGTTTAGGCTCTTTTAATAGCATTAAACAATTATTATTTGTTCCCAAATTGAAACGTTCAGTATTGGCTATTTCCTGAAAACGTGATCGTTTCAACTCACGGGAAAGTATAAAATAAAAAAATGGAGTTTAAATGTACATCAGTTCACTATAAAATCATATATACTAATTTAAAAAAATATGTTAGTAAACGTAAAAACAGTCCACTATACAAATTTTTTTGATAAAATCAGAATGTTTCTGTTTCTTCTGCTGTTTTATCATATTTTTTGTGTACAACCTATTTTTCCAATTAACAGCACAGAATTTTTTTTTCTTTAAAACTTTTTAGACAAGCCTGAAAATATTCTTGTTTGCCACATATTGTAATCTATCCTCTTTTAATACTTTAAATAATCAGGCTGATTCATCTAATAGGATCATTCTGTACGTGGTAATGTTGTTTCAGATGTTTATGAGAGTACTTGTTACAAGTTTCATTCTAAACATTAGTGACGTATTTCCGGCTGAACAAAAAAGTTGTTTTTAAGCATCAGTGCAACCGCATCTTTTTCAATGTTCCTGTTATAAATAAATATATTATCCCAAAAAACAAATATGTTAATTAATTCCATATTCGCAGAAGATACAAGCTCAATATAATTAACTTAATTATACACGCCTACGCTTCTAAAATTGATGTCATGTTCATTCCATTCTTGCTAAATTAAGTATCCAAATATGTTAAGTAGTTTTCCGAATAGTCTATAATTCACACGTGTGATGCATGCATAAACTTTTCAACAAAACGTTTAACTTACACAAAATAATAAAGTAGTGGCCCAATAGTGTGTAGTATGTTAGTTTTTAGGTATATTGAAACCGATTAATTCTATAAATGTGTACCCCTCTAAATATATTTTACATGGAACCAAGGTAGTGAATTCCACGTGCAATAATAACCGTAATCGTTTGAATACTAGCCGAGCCCGTGGGCTACGCCCCACGCTTTGTTTGGTAACATTTATAAGGTATGCGTCTAACACTTGATATGGCCGTGGACATAGTCTGGGAGATGTTATGCTCTTGAAAAATTAAAATATATATTCCGCGAAACGCCAGCAAGGTCCTCACTTAAAAATCTTCACAAGCGTGGTCATTCGGGAAGTATCAAGGTTCTACTGTTAAAAATATTTAGAGCTGAACAGTTGTTAAACATTAATATTCAAATTTACTACGTACATTGGTTTATTGGATCACAAACTAAATAAAATTATGATACCTCTTGTAGATAAGTCAATAGTGATATAATTTGCTATCTGTAACGTTGCTCGCGGCGCTCTTTTGTAAATATTTTAAGAGTGTTAGTCTAACAGATGGTTCTTTATGGTAAGCTAATAAAATAAGATAACATGTAGGGGAATAAAAAAATAATTGAGATAAGAACTTTCAATTCCCTGCCCATCCCTCGTAAGTCATTAGCAAACACCATAAAAGTTGGAAAACGTAGATTTAGATGTTAGGTGGGTTGTACCGAATGAATATACCTACAGTTTTTAAATGTGTTAAATTTTTGACAGTTTTGGTGAAATATTTCTAAACCTACATAACGATCTTTACAAATAATGCAGAATGAATTCTAGATTACCATTTTATTTAGTTGACTAAAATAATACATAAAGAAGTGCATAAAACAGCCAATGGAAAAACATGAATCTATTTTTTACGAATACGTACGTACGTACAATGAAATATGTTTTAAAATTGTTCCATTCATTCGTATGAAGTCGGGGACACGATACTTAAAAGTATCTTTGAAATACTTACACGATTTACAATTTATTGCAACAACCTCTTCCTGTTTTTTTTTGCAACCCGGGAACTTAAACATTAGGTCGTTGTCCACTTTTTAAATCTATAAAAAGAAATGTAATTATATTGCTAGTATATTACTTATGTGTTGTAAAACCCTATGAACAAAGTCAATGCAGCTGTTGGGTGATTAGGAAATAATAATTAAATTTATACTTTAACCTAAAAGAATTTCACGGCGAAAACATGAAACGTCATAGTCCTTTAACATGTGACCCTTGTTTGATAGTTTGCTTTGAACAATTTATTATCGCACATAAATGGGTCTAAAATGCAAGATTATTCGTAAAAATATTTCTATGGTAACACTAAAGTTGGTGTCCGCTTGCAGTGAACACGTAATTGACGGTTTTTACTGATTTTTAGTAATAACGTTCGACAGTTTGGCGGCGTTATGAATCCGAATTTAGGGAGCAAAAATTCTAACCATAACAACGCGAATTGTTAGTTAGGCTTTATAGACAGGGACAGGTTGATGCATTGGTAAACTTTCAGAAATATCAGTAAACATAGTAACTGAAAATATTATTATTATTATTGTTTTCCAATATTATTTTTCAAAACCGAAAGATTACAAATTTATATTAAAGGTTTACTTTTTTTTAATATTCGCAACTTTAATGTGTAGCGTATAGAATCACAGATAATTATACAACACGATTTAAAATTAATTAAATACAGTAGTAGCGACAGCCGATTTAAAGGCATTACTGTGTATCAACCTGTTGTTAATTGAAGCTTGACAGCTATCACTACTAATTGTCAATTACAATTTGTGAAATTCGTTGTTAATTACTGTTCTGGGTTTGGTTTTATATTGATTTTTGTTAAAATTCTCCTATAAATTACATATTCGTTTAAATTAGTTGCCTGGCGAGTTTCTCTCAAAACAGCGAAGATTTGGCAAATGGGAAATGATAGTTCTAAAAATACTATTTATACAAATAATCTTCACACATTAGCAGAATTGATAGAAACGACTGTTCTACCTGGAATTTAATCTCCAGTGCTTAACAAGAAAATATTTCACAACATGGAAAAGTGATTCATGCTATTGAAACTGCTTCTAATCATCTTTTGTTTTGCTGCTGTTATTATTGCGTTAAATATTCTAACATTGCATCGGCATTGATTCAAGTAGAGTTGGTGTAAAATGGAATTTATCTAACTTATTATCTTATCAAACAAAATGTATACGCTCATCAAATTAAACTGGAAATAGTTTTCATTAAATTATTTTCATCAATTTATGTGTATAACTTGCTTCATTATGGTGTTTCACTTTAGCGTACGTCAGTAATGCCAACTCGAAAATGACAGTCACAGCCTAACGTAATATTTTCGATTTTCTGTATCATATGCAGTGAGGAAAAGAAAACGGTAAAAGTTTAGAAAACTTAAGAACACTTGTCTTCATAAATAGTTAATAGTGGTAAATAATTATAGTACCGCTTGGAAACACTTGGATTGTATATACAGACACCAATTATGTGTTATAATATAGGAACATACTACTTCAATACAACTTTATATTTAACAAATTCAGATATGATAATTATTAGCAGTCGGAAGTATCGATAGTTTTTGAGTATCGATTATGGCATCGCGATACATTTCACAATAAATTATCGAGCAGCGGTATTCCGGTACTTTTTTTTAATTATAGATACTTGGCGATACTGTTTTGCTAGAACCTTCTAGAAAATCGAGCCAAATAGGTAATTGCAGTTTCTGAACCTGTAAACACTTTCAGGTACGAAATAGGAATCTAAATATTGGGTAAAACATAAAACCCTGAGGCTGTTTGTTAAGCTGTTTATCCTTTCGACATGGAGAGGAATAACAATAACAATACTCACTATTATATCTTATTATCAAGCTTATTGAAATATTTTAATCTTTAACAAGTGTCTTTTAAGCATGTCGTTCTGAAAAATTTGTTTAACTTTGGACTTTGGTCCACCCCAAAGCACACAGTTCCCCAACGGAAAGGCATCGCCGAAGATGAAGACTGTTTTTTACTACCTCCGCGATATTTGTTTCCATCCCATGCTTCGCCTCATGGTCTCTTCTTCCTCACTCGATACGTAATATTCTGCAGGTCCTCATTAGACAATCCATCTCAATAGTTAGCAATTTACTTCTAGTCTTCTTACTTAGGACCCACACTTGTGCACCATAGATGGTTACGCTTTGAACAATGGTTTTGTAAAGTCTATTTTTTGGGTGCGATTTTAATATTTTTCTAACACAGTACCAACTATAGAGAGACCTTATTACACTTACGCCCTTATTAATTCGTTAGATAATTTGCGCTAACTTTTGTATCTTTTATGAAAAACGATTGTAATTATAAGAATTATAAGAATTTTTTGTAGTTATTTCGGTATTACAAATCAGCCAAGTGTGATGGTTTTTGAAAAAATCTGAATGTCTGTAAGTATTTAATTCAATAAATTCTGACAATTACTCCATCCACTTCCACACATTTTCTAATTGGTTTTAAAAATGATCATCCGAATCGAGCAAGCGTGGCGAGTGTAATTAATGATCATGCCACAATTATTCTATTTTATAAATCAAACTCATTTACTACTGGAGTTCGGTAGACTATTTTATTAATTGTGCCCCAAAGCAAGTGAAGGGATATTGCAACTTCTTTGTGGCCATGGATGCACAGCTCTTCTTCCAAGCCAATTTTCTCCATATACATTAAGTAATATTTATAACAAAGCCGCTAGCACATTAGTACCAAAGTTTTTGTAGTACATCTACCTACATCTTCCTAGCAACCCAAGTACAATGTTCCAAGTATCGTTTTGAAGTTAAATTTTCGTGGAAGAAGTGTGGTCCATCTATATGGTTGCCTGCTATGCCCCACCAAAAATTTCACTCTGAAAGACTGATTTAAAAGAATGAGGGCCATTTATCATGCAGTTCGTGCACAAACTCAACGTGCTAGGGATTACATCGTCTGGAATTAACAAATTTACTTTCGTTTCTCAGAGAAACTTCAAGAAGTCTTCTACATACATGGCGCTTGGCATATAAATTGCGGACTGCAGTCATATTTCCGCGGCATTTACAAAAAATAAACAGCAAATCTGTTATCTCGTTATTTTAAGACATCTTACTGAAACCTTAAGTCAATCGACTTAAAATTGTAATAAGCAGGCAACATTGACCATATTAATTAAAATAAAGTAAAAGGGATTTAAATTGCCGAGCTATTTGTATATTGGGTTGCGTCAATCACCTTTAACGAGCAACCTAGCTGGCCCTGTGTGCATTACTATATGCCTTCTCAACGAATAGATTGAAGCCATTTTTCTTGATTCAAACAAATATTATTCTAGACCAGTGGTTCCCAAACTTTTTTAAAGCGTGACTCCCTTCTGGCCAAAACTTTTCCCGCGACCCCCTCTTGTAGTACTTCATTCAGAATCAGCGGAGGAACTGCCAACTGACGCCGTTTATTATCAAGTACAGCAATTTATTTATTTGTTCTTCGTGTTTCCGGAAATTTCCACCATATTCGGAAGGGTGCTAGATGGCACTGGATAATCTAAGAAATACAGTTTGCTTCAAATAAGCATGAGATGACTCATAATTTAAAAATTGTGTACTGTACTGCTGACTGTGTGTTGAGTGCAATCATTAGAACCTTTCGCGTCTGACAGTGCCAAGACTACAAAGAACAGTAGATTGTACAGCGATAAATATCTCTCTATATAGTTTTATCGCTATTTCCCAGAAATCTCAGTGCGTACTTTGTCGAGAAGTATTGTCAAATAAAAGTATAAAGCCATCAACACTATTTCGACTTTTAAATACTAAACATCCAGACAAAAAAGAAAAGCCTGTGGAATTCTTTGAAAGAAAGCTAAACTCCCTTCACAAAAAGCAAGCACCTTTTACATCAGCAACCACTGCTAATGAAAAAAAAACTGCTATCAAGTTATGGAGTTGCATTTTCAATTGCAAAAACCAGTAAGCCACATACAATTGCTGAATATCTTATTTTACCAGCAGCTATTGTAATGGTGCAAATAATGTTTGGCGAAAAGAGGCTGACAAGCTGAAAGCAATACCCTTTTCTAATAATAGTATCCAAAGACATGGCAGAAGATCTTTGAACACAAGTTGTTGAAAATATTAAGTGCACGTACTTCTGGTTACAGATGGACGAACCCAAGGATATTTCTAACTGTGCCCAATTTATGTTATTTGTAATATACAATATTGGACACGGTATCACAGAAGATATTTTATTTTGTACTCCATTATAGGTTAATGCCACCGGAAAATGTTTATTCGGCACTTTCATGTAAAGTCCTAATACGTACGAGACAGACTGGGCAAAATGCGTTGCTATATGCATCGGTGGCGCCAAGACTATGACAAGACGTCGATCTCGTGTTATTGTCAAATTAAAAGAAATAATGCCAAATGCTACATGGTTACACTGGTTTTTACATCGAGAAGCTCTTGTATCAAAATCTTTACTTTCTGAAATGGATTGTATTTTGAAAAATGTCGTTAAATTGGTAAATTCCATTAAGGGAAAAACAGTGTAGACTCGTATTTTTCGAATAAATAGTGAAGACATGGGTTCTTTATACGTAAATCTTCATCACACGGAAGTAAAATGGCTTTCAAGGATTACCGTCTTGAAAAACATTTTCCAATTAAAAGCGGAACTTCTGATGTACCCTCAAGAAGGGAAACCGGAATATGAAAACATATTTTCCCAATTCCCTTTGCCTTCTTAGGCTGGCTATCCTTGCTGATATTTTCGAGCACTTAAATACGCTGAATAGCAGGTTACAAGACCGCGATATTAACATAATGTCAGCCACAGACAATATTAACGGATTTATAAAGAAACTTAATTTCTGGTCGATTTCAATTGGAAAAAAGAAGTTTGATCATTCCAGTGCGCTCAAGAACTCATGGAAGACTTAGTTAAGATGCATTTGAACATGTGTTTGCAGATATGCAAGTTAGTTTGCACAATTTAAACAATAGCTCATTGACTATTTCCCCAAGGAAATTCAAAACAGTTACGCCAATCAAAGATATGATGGATACTGAATACGTTTTTAGACAATTCCGTTGAACAAGCTGAAATTTCGACAAACATAAAAGAACAATTTAGTGAAATATCGCGTGATGGAATGTTGAAACTAGACTTCTTTTCTAAGAGGGTAGGTCAATTTTAGACCAAAAGAATGCAAGAATACCCCGAGATTGCGGATAAAGCTGTACAGTGTTTGGTGCCATTTACTACATCATATTTTGCCAATTAAGGTTTTCGTCCATCAAAATATTAGTAAGAAATCGCCTCAAACTTAAAAATTATATTATTGTGTGCGTATCGACTACAGAACCTTTGAAATGTTAATTTCTGGAAAACAGGCACATACATCACATGATTGTTTTTACTTTCCAACTTGTTTTTATGTTTACAGTTATGTTTAGGTTCTTGCATTTATTGAAAATTTTAATGTTTTAAGTTTGATTTATAATCTATTCACGATTGATTTGCCATCCAACAGGCTGTGGAAATCTGGGGGAATGTGTGGTATATTTGAAATTTGTCAATTAATTAAGTTGGGTTATGCTAGTTTTTCTTGATGGAGGTTATGTTTTTTGAAAGCAGGCAATGTTGCCAGTGCAGCTTGTTTGTTCATTTAACGTCCGCGTATTTCTGCTCAATATTGGTTTAAAATACTTAGATATAATAATGATTTCATTATAAATAAAATAATAACTATAATTTAAATGTTGTCGTAACACATACCAAATACATATTGCTGTTCTTTTTTCACGAGAATTCTGAACTCAAATCGTATGTATACAGAGCATATTCCACGCCATTCTTTGTTGTCCTATATTTAGGTCTTGCAGCAAATTAAGAAGAATTAACGTCCATGCCGCTCATGTTTCATATTGATATTATGGTAGTCCAGTGGGTGACCATTTGCCTCTGGTGCTAAGAAACCCAAGTTCGTATTCCACTGAGGTCAGTGTTTTTCTCTGGCGAGATAAAAACTGTAAAACACTCATTCACAATTTAGATGCCAAAAGAATATCCCCTACTCTATTCCACCTTCATGCTATCACTGGAAGTATCTGAATCATCGGCACCCTCCGATTCTGAATCAGATTCCCCAATTGAAATAATGAAAGGAGGAATATTTTCAAACGATAGATTTTCCATAATATTTTGTCCAGTCTTCCGAAATAAGTTTTTCACAATGCTCACAGTTGCGCTTTTTCAAAATTTCGTCAGTTACGTAGGTATCTTTTATTTCCGTCTGCTGTAAAAGGTTTAATTAACTCCCAAAGTTTTTTCTTAGTAATTTTGCCCTGAATTTCGACTTATTAGATTATTTTAGAAAAGTAGGGGACTCTAGAGCTGGCAACACGGCAATTTCATTTTGACATTGCTAGAAATCAATCAAATAATATTTAAGAAAGGCAACTTAAGAAAAAAAAAACAGCCTGCTGGATGGCAAATCAATCGTGAATAGTGTATATTTTTGTTTACTTTGTGAAACGCCAAAATAAATGTCTTGAAAAGGCATTTTGTCTCTATTTTGGAAATCCTCCCCCTATCCGCCTAACGCCTATATGGCGCCCCCCAAGGGTTCGCGACCCACACTTTGGGAACCACTGTTCTAGGTGATTAATTACAACTAATATCACGTATAAGGTTACGTGGGATAAACATACATTAACATTTACATTTAATAGATAACTAACTATATTCTGAATATGGTGGCATATCAAACAAGGGAGGTCACATAAAATATCAATTGGAAAAGTGTTAACCTCTGCACGTATTTGAACTTGGATATTTTTGGTGTCGGTACTGTTGAATATTAATCTACACAAGGAGGTTAAATATATTTACCATAAAGAATTTGGTTAAGCTAAAATAACAAATAAGACAAAGTTGTAAATGTCTAAAATAGAATTCCGTCACAGCCTGCAGACATGCATAGACGCTTCCACAAAAATAGTTTTTATTAAATACGTTGCAAGAACACCGACCATGAACTTTACTATTAAGTAATAAGTATTTATACATATATTGCGTAGCAGATCAAGCAGTCTATCGCCATGTTACAACACAATGTTATGCATATAATTTTTTTCAAGATAAACATTAACTTTATTTGTTGTACAAGTACACAGCATTAAGAAATGGAGTTTGAAATGACTACATTTCCAAAGCTAACGCCCTTATAAAAAATCGCTCTAACGCCACTATACTATTTTCATACATTCTTCAGCCCACATTTTACGATTAATGGCACGCTGCAGCCGAAAACAAAAACTAAAATAATTTTCATAATCTAAATTCCTAGTTAACTGCCAAAACTATAAGCTTTTCCTGTCTGCATTAACAATAACCCACTAGCGGATATTTTTAGTTCTTATCTGTGTATAAATATTTAGCTCCCAATCGTGGGAGAGCTCCTGAACTACTGCATTACGGAATCGAAAAGGGAAAAAACGCGATAAAAATATATTTTCCCCACGACCACTACAGAATTTCACAATTCTGAAATCAATTTTGATAATAGAAAGTTAACATTCTAACCCTTGTTATGGAAGAATAGTATATTCTTCAACGAGTGTAGAATGACAGCTACAAGGATGAAAATTCTGTCACGAGCCGAAGACGAGTGACAGAATCAT
>JABXWE010032167.1:0-25010 GCA_014611495.1 Limonius californicus | reverse complement strand
TGTACTTGATAAGGGTTGGCCCATTGCTATTCCAAATTTTTGTCGATAAATTTGTTGGTTAAATTGAGAATAATTTGAATTGAGAATATATTCTATAGCTATTTTAAATTCTTTTTTAGGTATTTTAGTTAATTTTTCTATTTCTATTCAATAATTTTCGATTGTATTTATTGTACTCTATGATAGAAGAATAAAATTAAATTTTTAAATTTTATTCTGTTTTCTTTTAAAATTAATAAAGCAATTTCACATAGTTAATACTGTAGTACCTTATAGTTATTATATGTATAGGGCGAGTCTCCTATGATAAAGCAACTTGATAGCTGTTTTATGATGGGCGGAAACTGTACCTACCGATATGAAAAATTCGCATACCTAGTTGATATTAACAAATAAGACAATAATTATTATGCTGTTAATACTTGTATATAGGATCTTTCAAAATTGACGCCCGTGCTTTTGAGATATGATTCAGGGGACTAAAATAGGTACAAAATTAAGAGTGGAAATTTAACGAGCGCCCTTCGTTATCGAGTTGCTAAAAAAACAAATTTAACATTTCTATTAAAAACGGATAAAATTAGAGAAATAGATACTGTCCACATCTGTTGTCACAAAATATCTTCAAATAGGTTGCCTCCTACGTCAAGGCAAAGATTGGCACGAGTACGAGTTACGACATCTTCAAGATTTACAACAGGTTTAGAGTAAACGATTCAGATATCGCGATCTACGAGGCCTTGGTATGGGTCCACCTCTTCCAATCCACCTCAGGCAAATATTCATTCAGATAATTTCTCACTTCTATTCCATAATGTGATAGTACACCATCGTGTTGGATTAAACAATTGAATCTAACTGCTAATGAAACTTCATCGAGCAATGCCAGTATTAAATGTTCATTTTAGAATTGAAGATACAAGGCTGAATTAATTCGGGTAGACAGTGGGTGGACCATTTACGTCATGATTTAATAACCCAGCTCAAATTTTTGCCGACGTTGGTATTTTATAAGATCTTAAGCGAGGGTTTTCATCCCTCCATTGATGCAGGTTATGACTATGTATGATACCCGCCACGGTAAATGTGAATTCATACCTCCATAAAATCTTTTCAATGTAATGTGGTTCATTGTTTAAGGTTTGCAGCAACCATCTACAAAAACTGATTCGAAGCTGCCTATCCCCGCCATGCTAAACTTGAATTTTTTGACGCCCAAATGGACCCAGACCATTTCTCATGAATAATCGGTAAATTTGGGATGATACAATTCGAAGGCCTGTACTTCGTTCCGCCTCAAGAAATTCAATGACACTTAGTGTAGGTTGACGTCCTGCTTGACTTTTTCGAAGATTTAAATTCCAGTAATTTTTGTTCTACACGTCTTATATTTTTTGCATCAGGATGTCGACGGTTTGGAAACCTTTCCGCTTATGTTCTAGCCGCACCATATGCATTATTACACGCACCCAATACTTTCAACATGTCGACGTTTTCTCGATATAATAGCATCATACCATTTTAAACACAAAAGTACAAGAAAACGACAATAATGATACTTATCAATATCTCAGAACGATTAATACATTTTTATTAGCCCTATAGCCACCTAACTGAATTAAATAAACAAGTAACTAGAGCGACCGTACGATAGAACTTAAGCACACTCTTAATTTTCAATTTGTTTTAGCCCTCTGAATCAAATATCAACAGCACGGGCATCAATTTTGAGAAACCTTGTAGGTATATAAGTACCTAATCACCGTTAATTTGAAAGGCTAGTTTGATCATTATTGTTTGAAAAACCGTATCTTTTTAAATGTTTTAGCAAGAAATTTGCTCCTAAAAGACCCTCATATACTAGCAATTTTTAGTGCCAATATATTTAAATTATATTGCTTGTAATATTTTATACTCATGTCGTCACTTTAAGTATCTTCTCTGTCATTACTTACCTGTGGTAACCCTTCATCAGTAGTGGGAGATATTGTGTTTAAAACACATAGAAAATAAGGTAAATAAGATATATTTATTCACTACAATAAGGCAATCATTCGAGCAATTAAAATAAATTTTATTAATTATAACCATACTCACCATGTCAAAAGTATAAAGAAATCGATTTTCTAGAGGCAACATTGATTTCAGGAAACCCATAACAATTATTCGTTTTTATGAAAGGATCAGTACCTAGCAACATTAATGGCTAGAAATCGATATTTCTCCATACTTTTGACTCGCGCTATACGTTTAAACCTGTTCGAAAAACCAACAGTTACGATACAAAAATACTGTCATTTTTCTTAAGAACCCCTAATTGGCGTTCCATAAATAACAAAAACATTCAAAGCAGATACTTTAAACATACCCACTCTATATTTTCGTCAAACAACAACCGTAAATAGGTTTAAGTACATATATAAAATATATATTAATTTAGTTTTCAACGATATTTGTTCAGAGCAGTATTTGGTTCCTGAGATCAAAGACTTGTCAAAGTATGGTCTGCCCTAAGCATCTATCAGAGCTGGGATAGTTACCGCCATGGTTAGGCTACGACTCATTACCATGACATAACATTGAGTACAAAAAATCATAGGAGAGAAACGAAATTGGTTTCCCAAAACTGGGGAAATAACCTGCTTACAGAAGCAATTCTCAACATGGGAATTTTTCAAAAACTGTTTAGGAAGAGGATAAAATGGTTACAGAAGCTATATTTCAATATAAATATACATCTGAAAGGCAGGAACGAAACTAGAAAAAATGTTTTACCAAATCGCAATTGATGGAGCGCTGTAAAAAAACATAACAATCTTGCAACATACATGTAGATGTCGTGTGCAACAGATGAGTGTTCACGGTACTTTTACCTTTCGCCGCCCGCTATCCATCATAGGACGGGTATATAAGGAGTAGGTACTTGTTTCACTGAGAAATCCTTTTGTGTTCATTTTTTGTTATAGATTGTTTACAAAAAATAAAGTATAATTTTTCTTTGTTTCTTGGTGATTTTAAACTGGAACAGAGTTCCATTCAAATTTTTTACCGCAACGACATTCCGGAGAGATCCGACTTACTGGATCATTCCTAGTGAAACGTATACAAGAGATGTTGGTCCATTAGAAAGTTGGGCAATAACCTGCTGTATCATGTATATGAAAAAGCATCTCTGCTTCGCATTTTAAAACTGAAATAATGAATTCGTGAATGGGGATGTGCTTATCTTGCTGAAATGATCATCACTAGGGATATTTTACAAAATTGCGAATTTTCCCTTAAAAGTTGAGTGTGAAACGAATGTAAATCTACTACTCCAATTTGAAAGAAAACTGGAAAATAATCAAATATCAAGTAAAATAAGTAAACTGGGTAACTACTATCAAAGTTTTAATTTTATATTTCAGTTTAACTATCAGAGACTTTGTATTTGTTAATCTCTTTTCGCTAATTTTTTATAGTTTCTGAATTTTGGCTTAAACTTTTTTAAAAGAGTAGATAATGGTGGTTGCTGGAGTAATATTTCAGTAGGAAACTATACCAGGAAGTTGTAATGGGCATATAAACGTTGTTGGTCCGTCAAAAAGATAGGGAATAACCCATTTGAATACTGAAGCTTATGAGAGAGAATCTTGGATTAGTATGCCACGACTAGCAAAGAAAAGTTGTGCGCATGCGCATGTGAAATAGTTGCAGGTGCAACAGTTCCTCACTAATACAAGGGGGAATTTCTTGGTTAACTCAATTGGTTGAGCGTTTAAAAAAGAACGAAACACAAGCTTATGATGTACACGTCGATATCATCTGCAACGGATTAATATTGACCGTGCTTCTACCTCTATCCGCCCGCTATCCATCCTCGGACGGGTATTTAAGAAGCACAGTGAAAAATCATTCTATGTTCATTTTTTTTGTTGTAGTTTGTTAACCAAAAATAAACTATTACTTTTGCTTTCTGGGCTGGTGATTTTAAAGCGGAACTGAGTTGCGTTTCCAAATCATTTACCAAAACGACGTTCCGGAAAGTTTCGGCTTACTTACTCACCCCTGCTGAAAGGCATACAAGAGAGGTTGGCCAGACAGAAATTTGGGGAATAACTTACTTGAATACTGATGTTTATAAAAAAGAATCTGGGATTTGTATTCCACGACTACCAAAGACGGGTTGCGCGTGCGTAAAATATGAAATAGTTGCAGAAATAACATTTCCTGAATAATACACCGGGGTGAAAGTAGAAAAAAGGTTTGCTTAACGCAATTGGTTGAGCGCTTAAAAAAAGAACGAAACACGAGCACAAACTTGTGACATACACGTTGGCGTCATCTGCAACGGACGAATGTTGACCGTGCTTCTACCTTTATCCGCCCACTATTCATCTTCGGACGGGTATATAAGAAGCACAGATTTCAGTGAAAAAGCATTCTATGTTCATTTTTTTGTTGTAATTTGTTAACAAAAAATAAACTATTTTATTTTTCTTTCCACCCTGGTGATTTTAAACCGGAACTGAGTTCCGTTTCTAATTGTTTTACCGTAACAAAGTTCCGGAGAGTTCTGGCTTACTTTCGCCCTTACTAATACACTTCCGGAATACTTACCAAAAGCTGACTCAACTTGCATAAATCAACTTTTGTGGTTTTAACTATAATTTTAATAATAAATAGGCCTTTTTAGTCGTATAATATCTTTAATTACACGAGGCGCGTTTAAATTTCGCACGGCCTTGTGAAACTGATACGGATATTGGACCCGGTAAACCTGTTTTATGAATTTCCTGGCCTGGTGCCGGCTCAATTCCAGCAGGGTCGGAAATTCGGGCGTCCGGCTCTGCATTCTGTCGAACTTCTGTAGAAGTTTCTCTGGAAGCGTTTTACTTTGACACCAGTCTGTGAACTGCTTTCTCACTTCCGCGGACATAGAAAATAATTCCATGAAGTACACGAAACTTTTCTGCTGTGAAAGTCTGATCGATGGATCCACCTCTGAATGGCCCCGAAGAAAATTCATAAGCGCCGTATACATTCCGACTGTGCTCAGGTCCGGCTCGAGCGCAAGAATGAACGCGGGTATGGTGACGCTGCAACCTTCAGGCAAAACGAGAGGGGCCCCGTCACAGTCAGTAACGGCGGTGACGTCCACCAGTGCCTCGACTTCTTGGCTGAATCCGTAACTTATATGCATCGCGATTATGTCGTAGATATTCGCCCGGGCGCCCATACTTAAACATGTATAAATTATAGCTATCCGATCTTTCAGTTTTATCTGTTTAGAACGGAAAGCGCTTACTAGTCGCTTAAAAAACGTTAGTCCTAGCCAATCGTTACACGATTGCACTAGTTCAAAGGCAACGGGGGACTCGAGCAACAGATACATGCCATCGAGCCAATCCTTAGACACAAAAAGGCACTCGTTTACATACTTCAACAGAAAGGAACCTGATCTTTTCAGGAGAACTATGTGGTCCATTTTAGACAGGATGAGTTTAAACAACTCGCCGTTCTCGTAATGCAGTGAAAACTCGAGTAAGCTGTGGCCCCCACGCGTAAGACTGTTCACATCCGCGCCGTTTTCCAAGAGATGTATTGCAAGACTGCTGTCGTGTGCAACGGCTAAATGCAAACTGGTGACTCGGTAACACGGTTGGTTAGAAAAGTCGTCATAGTTATAATAGTCTGTTAATATGCGAGTTATGTTCAGTGTAAATGAATAAAGAGAATACGTGAACGGTGTCATGCCTTGTGTGCAAACAATGTTAACGTCGGCGTCGTAATAAAGCAACGTGCAAACGGCTTCTGTGTTTTCGTATTGAATGGCATGGCGTAGAGGAGTTCGCTTGCTCCTGTCCTGCGCGTTTATATCTGCTCCGGCTTTAATCAGCTCTTGCGCTATTTCAATCCAGGCAGGACGAGAGACTGCGATGTGGAGCGGGGTTTCCCCTAGCTTGTTTCTGGTGTTCACGTTGTAACCTCGACGAATAAGGTTAACAATAAAGGCATTGTGTCTGTGCGTCCGGAAGCTCGCTAATATGGGCGTGTCGAACTGGCAGCCCCAGAAGAAGTACAACATTTCCATGCTGGAAAAAAGTAATATTTAGAGTTTATTATTAACAACACAAAATACTAGTATTATAATTTTTTTTGTTTTTAAATAAAAATTATTTAAAAGTGTTTAATGTTATACAACTGTAATCGCATTTGCAAATAACGTTTTTTTGATAATTCTTAAGGACATTTTATTACAACAGCAATTACAGTTCGTATGTGCTTGAAGTGGCAAGATGGGTTTAACCATTTCTTATTGATGTGGATGCTTCCCCCAACGCGATAAAGGGAATGCATCGGTCAGGATGTGTACAATAGGGAAGAACATAAATATACATTTGCGAGACCAATTTCTTCTTCTTAAGGTGCCGTCTCCGTCCGAAGGTTGGCTACCATTATAGCTACAGTATGTTCATTAAAAAAAACTTGTAGCTGGCCATGGTAAATTTACGTATAGGGTCTTCTTACAGCATGCAGCTTATAGGAAGCGAAATAACGAAATTTACTAATTTTTATATCATTACGTAAAACACGATTTAATTGGTAATAAAACAAATTTCCGCCTGTATACGCTGGTATACAGATGTTAGTTGATTTTCTGAACAATTTGAACTTTATACTTAAATAATAATTAGATATTCACGTTTCATTTCCAAAACAGGTCGATACCGAATCGCTTACCGTTAAAATGTATTCCTATGTATACGTCAAAGTGTATCACATATCCCACATAACCTCGAAATGTGATTGTTGTTGTTGTTGTTATTTATAAGTGATATTATGACTGTCAATTGTAACATATGGGCTAGGCCATACCTTGATAAAAATTTCAAAGCCTGCTAGCGTTTTTTTTGAACATACTGTATTTGTATTTTATTTACAGCAGCTGTGAATAGTTGATTTGAGTTGCAGTTGTACCATTCTCTCAGGTTACGCAACCATGATATTCTTCTTCTACCCACACTGCGCTTTCCTTCTATCTTCCATTGAATAATAAGTTGGAGTAACTGATATTTTTTCCCTCTCGTAATATGGCCCAGGTATTCAAGCTTTATTTATTTTTATTTATTTATTTATTAATAGAAGTTAAGATTCAAGAGCAGAAGCTCGTTATTGGATTGTGCTCCTTGGTTTACAATTCTACATTTCAGTTAATGTTAACAACTATTAAATGTATTTTGGAAGGTTATTTTTCATCCATTGTTTGATTTGCTTTTTGAATTTCCGTGGGTTCTTTTCATCCTTGCTAGTGCTAGGGATGACATTATTGTCTCTCTGTGAATCTTCCTACAATTGCGGGTGTTGTGTTCGTGCAATTGTTCGTTTGTGATTAGCACTGTAATTAAGGTGTTTTGCGCGTGGACTATTTTATGGGTGAAAATGATGATCTCTAGGTCTCTTACGGCTTTTAGCGGCAGTATCTCAGTCTCCTTATACACGTCCTCCTTGTGGTACAGTGGTGGTAAGTCGTATACGTTTCTAATTGCTCTGTTCTGAATTGTTTCTAGGGTGTGAATTTGTTGGTTGCTTGTGTTTGCCCAGACCGTTATTAGATATTTTAAGTGACTATGTATTAAGGCATAGAATAGTGACTTCTGAGTCGCTTCAGTGGTAACTGGCGCCATTCTTCTGAGTATTCCTGTAATTCCTGGTATTTTTTCATGACACCATCAATATGTTTTTCCCATTTAAGATCATTCGTTATTGTTACTCCTAAATAACGTGCCGATGTGGTTTCTTTTATATCTTCACCTTTTATATTTGATTGTTTAATATGGTTCACCAGGGTACTGGTTATTATCATGTAGTTGGTTTTTTTGTGTTAATTGTTAATTTATTAAGCCTTAAGCGTTCGGTAATTTTGTTGAGATCTTCTTGCATATCATTAAATAAGCTAGTGAGAGCCATACTTTTGTAGAAGATATTCGTATCATCAGCGAGTAACTGTATTTTTCCTTTAAGTTCACTTTGACGAATGTCGTTAATATATATTAGGAAAAGCAGGGGGCCCAGTAGTTATCTTTTTAATAGTGAAGGTTAGCTCTAGTTGTTTTCCCATTCTTCTCAGGATGCTTTCATTGGCTTCCCTACCTATCTGTCCAAGGAACTTTTAGCATTCTTCTGTAGAGCCACATTTCAAATGATTGCAGTTTCTTAAGACGTGACTTGTTGTATGTGTACTAGCCTCTACTCCATATAAAAGGATTGTAACAATATAGCATCTGAATAGCTTCATCTTCAGTTGGATGCTTAGGTCTTTACTACAGAATACCTTTTTCATCCACTAAAATGCATTTCTCGCCGTTTCTATTTGGCATTTAATTTCTTCCGTTGATTCATTGTTATCCTTGACCCATGTTCCAAGGTATTTATATTTATAGACCCTTTCTATTAATTTGCCCTGTATTTTCAGTTGAGCATTTATGTTTAGATTTTTTGTAATAACCATGAACTTGCTTGCTTGCTCGCTTGTTTTGAAAGAGCGAGATCTAGGACGCGGTTTTCCAAGCATCTCTATGCACTTAGGCCACATTTGGCCCATTGTACACCCTGACTAAGAATTTTGTCTATCTGGGGTAATTCCAACTCCAGTAGTGATTTTTAACGTGTCACACATCGCAGTGGCACGGGACCTACGGCTTTACTTCTTATCCGGCAGAAGGCGCATTTTCAGATTTTTCCCCGCTAGAAAAATCTCGCCGACCTTGGCCAGGTTCGATCCCGCGTCCCTCGGATCTAAAGGCAAACGCGCTAACCACTAGACCACCAAGGCCGGCACCATGAACTTAGTTTTCTTTAAATTCATTCGTAGACCGCTCATTTCACTTTCTCCCCGTACCCGCTCCACCATTCTCTGTAGGTCTTTTATATTTTCCGCTAGCAGGGCGGTGTCGTCAGCATATCTTAAATTGTTTATAGGTTTCCCATTTACTATAACCCCGGCCACTTCATCACGTAATGCTTCTTGTATTATTTCTTCTGAGTATATATTGAATAACATGGGTGATAATATACACCGTTGTCTAACTCCTCTTCTTATTTCGATCACATCTGATGTTTCGTTTTCCATTTTCACAACGGCTTTTAGATTATAATACAGGTTTTGAATTATTGGGATGTCATTTTTGTCAATTCCCTTTAAAATCTTCAGTAGTTGTTGGTGTTTTATTTTATCAAACGCCTTTGCATACTCTATAAAACATGCATATATGTCTTTATTGACATCTAGACAATGCTGTGCTAATATATTAAAGCTGAAAAGTGCTTCTTGTGCACAGTTGCGGAAACATAAACCGGGACAAGCTCATATGGAGATTTTCTATTATTTGTATTATTTGGATAATGTAAATTATCCTTTCTGATTGTTGTCAAATGTCATGCGTCATGCATTACCAATGCCATCAATTACAATTAACATTTATAAAGTTTATAGTCATTCTTGAAAATATAAGAGAAAGAATTATACAGGGAATAGAAGATGGGTGGTCGTACAGACCAATAGGAGAACGATTTAATGTTAGTAAGAGTACGGTAGAATGAATACAGAGAAGATGGGATGAAAATCAGAGGGTGAGAAGAAAAGATGGGACAGGACGACAGAAGATCAAGATGATACATTGCTAAATTTTTTAAACTGAAATCCATTTGAGACTGCAGTAAACTTGCGAAAATGTTAATTTTCCAGCTACTGTACGAATGGCCCGAAACCGGTTGAAAGACAGCGAAATTGAAAATTATTCAGCTGCCCGGAAATCCTTATCAGAAAAAAATAAACGGCTAAGAGTTGAATATGCTCAAGAGTTTTTAAACCGAGATGAAGACTTCTGGAAAACTGTAATCTTCTCAGATGAGAAGGTATTTCAATCTTTCAGTAACGGGCGTACTCGCGTATATTGACCCCGAAACTGCCGGTTTGAAGAAAGATATGTCCATCATATCCATGCTAGTGGCCGCTTTTCTGCTAACATATGGGGGTGGATTAGCAACGAAGGGACAGGTGTGCTGGCAAACAAAAGATTGAATGGGCAAATTTACTTGAATATACTTGAAAATGTCACGCTCCCATCAGTTCAGCGGATGCTGAATTTATCTTTCAACAAGATAATTCGCCTGTCCACACATCTCGTATTGTTAGGTAGTGGTGCAACAACCATAACGTCAAGGTATTACCTACGCCATCGAAAAGTCCCGACATGAATCCGATGGAAAATGTTTGCTGTTACATGGTAAAAAACATTTACCGGGAAAAATTTCGGCCAAGGAATCAGGGGCAACTGATAGATGCCATTCCAGAAGCATGGAATAATATCAAGGTGGATTTTATTGGAAATGTAGTTGCATCGATGCCGACATGTTTAGCTGCAGTAGTAGAAGCGAATGGATGAATGACCAAATATTAATAAATTTTGATTCGTCTATAATTTACTTTCGTTGTTATTAAAGACTGCTTGGTAACCATTATTATAAAATTCAAACCAATCTTACCCTAGCGAAATGCTAGCGTCCCAGTTTATGTTTCCGCAGCTGTACCTAACCCGCTTCTAAATCCGAACTGAGTCTCACTAATTCTTTCTTCCAGTTTGCTATATATTGCGTTATGAACTATTTTAAGATGTATGTATTTTTAATGTATAGCTCATAATGCTTATTGTTCTGTGATCGTTTGACCTCTTAGGAATCACGATACCAATGTAGTACAACTCAAAACCTACATGGCACAATCGAAAAACTAAAACTGGATCTTTTTGAAAGGTGTGTGTAAAAGCTTCTACTATTCGAAATCACCTTAATTTTGGAAATAAAATAGTGAAATGTCAAACACTGTTTTGTCAAAACATAACAAAGTTCTGTACAAAGTTGTTGATTTGTATACATTCTTGTGGTTTCAACGTGTTCTGATAGCGAGAAAACGGATATGATGTTGATTTTGGGAGAATGCAGAGAGGCGGCGGAGTTAGCAGCACGACGATATGCACAAAAATACCCAGATAGACCGCTTCCATCACATAATCCCTTTAGGCGTTTGGAAATAAATTTGCGGCAATATGGACAGTTTTCCTAGCCAAAGGTGAGACAATGACATGTCACAATTGTTGAAGCTGAAGTGGCAGTCATCTAAGAAGTAACTGGTAATCCCCATATAAGTCCACGAGCAGCTGCAAGAACTGTAGGCTTTAGCCACTTCTTTGAGGGTAGTTTAAATGAAGACATTTTTTTACATTTTTGGAAAATGACTTGCCTCAACTTTTAGAAGACATTCCTCTTTATGTTAGACAGCGTATGGGGTTTCAAAAAGACCTGCCACCGGCCCACTTCCATAGAATTGTAAGAAACTTTCCATAACAGATTAATCGCAAGAGGTGCATTTTACCTTGGCCTCCACGTAGTCTGGATTTGACTCTGTTAGTTTTATTTTTGTAGGGTGAAGTAAAACACAACGTCTACGAAACTCCTGTAGAAACTTAGGATGATTTACGTGAAAGAATTATTGAATCATGTAGATCAATCACCCTACAAATGCTGTGTCATGTTAGATATTCTCTTCTGCGGCGGATTAACTTATGTGAACAACAAGGTGGACGGACGGCAGTTTCAACATTTACTACGTCGTTAATTAATGTTTTCTTTGTGATTTCATTTGTTTTTCGTGTTGATTTTATTACGTCAACATATTTGTGTGCTATCTTGGTTTTTTCTGTTTGTTTTGTTTAATAAATTATAAGAAATCAATATTGTTTATGTACCTATTGCAAAACTGCATCTTATTCATTAGTAAATAGTTTCTTAGTACATCCAACGTAACTACTTTGATTTTTATTTATTTAAACAATGTGTAGTTTACTAAGATAGGAATATATGGAATACAAACAGCTGTAATGTGTATAATGTACCTATCTATTGTAGTTTGTTTGATTGATGGAGATCTAGGACAAGGTTTTCCAAGCATCTTGTTTCACTCGGGCCATAATTGGCCCATTGTACAAGAGAATATAAATTTAAATAAAAATTAAATGGGCAACGACCCCATAATAAATTCCAAAATAAGTTCAGAGCCGATAGATTACACTAATGTAGGCAACTCAAAAATTAGGAGATCATAAAGTAGAGACTATGTTACAGGTAGGTACTATAAATACACGAAGATTCTAGTTTTGGATTATTAAACTTTTTAAATTCCTATACAAATCAATAAAATAAACTGTTCAAGCACGAATTGTTTTTCCATGTCTTTCTAAAATCTAAAATCAAATGGCTTAATTTGCACTATAACAATAATAAATATGTAAAATAATAATACCTACATCTTGTCAAGCATTTCTGTAATTTTTTAAGGTTATAAAATGTATACATTCTTTATGGTGCAAAATGTAAGAAAAAATTTCGTGACTGTTTATTGCCCCATAGAATGTTTATGATCACAGCACTCATTTTATGTCTCTCGAAAAGTTACCTAAACAGCATTGAGAAATTAAGATTAGGTAAGCATTTACAAAATACATTAAAATTAAGAGTCACTTACCCATACAAAACAGCTCGACATAAACTGTAATACATTTTTAGAATAATTTCTACTATTATACGCGGCCACATGTTTAATTGGAGGGCTTGCAAAAACAAGAGGCACATTTTCATATAAAATATTATGCTTTGAGCTGGATGGAAGTACTTTGTAATACTTCTAAAGCTCACAGCGGTGATTTATTATGATTTCCATGAAACGATTCGGATACATCCTCTTCAAGGAATAACACCCTGTAAAAATAGAACGCACTGACGTCGAGAGTAAACACAATTACTAGATTGTTTACATTACACTATAAAGAATACTACTCGCGCTATTTCTATACATTTTCTTATAATTAACTGTAATGGTTAAATATCACCAATAAATTTAATGAAAAACAAAATAAGACGTTGAAAAGTAATTATTTTTATGAATATTAACTATAAAATTTTTTAGGAATGATACAAATTGTTTCGGTATATAAACCGGTAGAGGTCTTTCATAAAAATTGTATTTTCGTAAGCTGTGTTTGAGATAATATGGCTGTTTTATTCCCGCACCCTGTATATGGGTGGGATGGAATGGATCAATATTTTTATTATTAAACACTCATAATAAGATACATGCCGAAGTACACAAGCTATTACAACGACAATCTAATGTAATTAAAATAATTCATCATATATGATGCAATTATTTTTTTGCAGGTAGGTATCAGATTCGCATCAGTAACATATCAGTGTCAAAAACGTTTTGAAATAACATTTAAAAAAACATAATTAGTTAAACAATAATAGTAATTGTTGCATACCTCCAAACGCTGTAATAATTGTAAATAAAGAATTTAAATTGTAATTACATATGTAGGTAAACGTGAAAAATTAGGTTAGAATTCGGCAAGCAATTTCAGTTGCCGAAAAACATACACAGGAGCATTTTTCATACAACTTAAATGTTCTACTGAATGCAGCACAGTAATAAAACCAAAAAAGTTAAGATAACTAGTGATATATTTAAAAATAAACACCAGTAACATAACCTTAAACTTAACATTTATCTTATAACAATAACACAGTCTAATAAACTAAAACAACAATAATTGACTGTCCAAAAGAGGAGTCGTTTAGATTATTTTATGATATTAGGAGGAATAAAATTGTAAATGACTTTGTATTCGATACATCTGATAAATCAAAACTTGGTTATCTTGTAAAGAAAAAATTTCGAATTCACTAACAGATGAAACTGTAAGTAAGCACATCTGTTACTGGATTTAATATATATTTATATAAAAACACAATAGTATTGTGCAATCTGTATTTTTTAAAAATAGCATTTTATACATACACACCAATCAGATTTGAGCATTTTTGACTTATCCACCAATCAAACCTTGATTTTTTAGAAATCCCTGTAGCCGTGGTGATTTCCAAGAACCACTAGTGGTGATTTGCGGAAATCACTGCGGTGCGTGATTTCTGGAAATCACGTGCTAATACAGTAAAGTGAAAGAAAAATGCTTAATCAAATTTAATTTTTAAATTAATTACAATGAAACACACAATTATTGTATATAATTTGTTTGTTTTCTCGAGTTCGAGACATTGCAGTTGAGGGACTAAGTAATTCTTTAATTGGATGACCATTACTAGCATCACTATCTTCGTTATGTTCTACTTCAACATTATCCTCTTCTCCTTCAACATTATCCTCTTCTCCTCGGCGCGGAGCTTTAATACCAGTTGTTCGTGGTGCATGTTATCAAGTTGTACATAAGGTTTAATAGAACTGATACTGGAATGCCCACTCATTTTTATTAGCTGGGTTTCGCCTACCCCTTTTTTAGCTAACTGGGATATTGCCGTAGATCTCAAAGAATGGTTTGAAATTTTTACGGATTTTGTGTCGAATCCTATAGATTCAGCTGCTGATTTCAACCATTTTGACATTTCATTTTGCCCCACTGGACAATTTTTATACCATCCCTTAGAATGATCTAGGTTCCATCCAGGATTTGGTGTCAGAAACAATCTATTTGTGGTAACATGCAATGGCCTTTTAGAAATCATTTTCTTAACCTAAAAAAAGGACAAATGATATTTATACAATGTATTTTAGTACATCAGATCAATTTTTTACCTCACCGGACAGGCATCAGGGTTTACTGTATTTGATGTCAGGAATTTACTTTCGCTAAGTTTCTTAGCACCTCCTTGTTCTGTCTTACTGAATAAAGGATTATATTCAAGACGTTTAGTTGGCTTTCCTGAGTTGTCAGTTTCTTCTAAAGTAGTGCACATAAGAGGACGCTCCTTCACCTCCTCGCCAACACAACTCAGGCTGCTATGTAAAAGAACTTTTTTTGTAGACCAATGGGTGAATCTTCGTTCCAAAGGTTTTTAATTTTCTGATATTCGCATTCTGTTAATGATACTGAGCTGCGTTTTCGTTTTTCTAAACTGCCCTGTAACTGTCTTCGTTTAGCATCTCTTGCCTGCCTGGCACGGAGAAATTTTATATCGTTGAATACATCCAATTTAATTCCGTAATCTTTGTAATACATTTCTTCCAACTGTTTAGCAGTACTGTTCCATATTACTTTCACTACAGCTTCTTTATAGTCGGTTCCATCTATCTTGCGCATATTAAAAGCCCAATCTTTCATTGTAGCCGCTATTTCTTCAATAGGTGTCGATGAATCAAGCTTACAACCCCTTTCCATGCAAAACACAGTGAACTGGTTCCATACATACGCCTTAGATCGTATAGTATTTTTGGGTGTTATTCCCGCAATTGCACTATCAATTTCGTCACTCGACTTGTTGGAAAATCGTGATTCACTGTTTGACAAATCCATTTTTACTTAATTAATGTTTTTTTTTTCACTTTTACGTGGTTTTCACACAATATTGAATTGTTACATTTCATTTGAGAAAATTTTGCCTGAATGTTTGATTTTGTTTCATTTGTATCCATAGTTACAAGCAGACATGTCTTGATTTATATTAAATTCTGAATTTTTATATTTTTAAATGTCATCTTCCATGAACATAAAATGCGATTTTCTATCCGAATCTATTTCGTGATGGTTTTGATTTCCCATGGAAATTTATCTTCTGGAATGTTTCGTTCTTAATTGCTACTAGGAAATCACCGCTCGTCTTCGACTCGCGGTGATTTCCGTAGCAATAAAGAACTCGACAGTCCAGAAGAAATTTCCGGAAATCAAAACCACCACTTAATAGATTATGTATGAAAATTTTGCGCTAACCTGTTTCAACCAATCAGAAGCCTTTATTTTAAACTGTTACCATGGCAACGCAAGTGTTTTTCGGAAATTGTTTTCAGCTTGGGTAGAACCCTGGAGTGAATTATAGTGGAAATTTTTTTGACGTAATAATTACTGTCACTTGATTAATACTTACATTAAGTACGCGTAACCAATTTTCCCATATTTATTTTTTAAACTTAGAAATACATAACAAAACAATTTTTGCGATTACCTACATTAAAAATTATTAAATTATTATTATTATTATTTTTATATAACTAGTATGCTTTTTTAAACCTTTAATCTTATATATATCGTTGAGTGACGTTTATAGATAATATGTCAATATTTAAATTAAATTGCAAAAACGTGGAAAATTTTCTTACCGAATACCACTCGACGTTACATTAAAATCCGGAAATTTTTTCTCGGTTATGAATATTTTAAGAAAATTATAATAATCAAAAATATTCATACCCTTGAAAAAATTTCCGGAAATAATTTAACCTTTAGTGGTATTACAAGTGAAAATATTATTTTCCAATAACATTTCATAAACAAATTATACAAAGACCACAAACACGAATTAACGAAGCCGTTAGTACAAAGTGATTTTTTAAAAAGTCAATTGCAGTAGCCTAGGGATTGTCCCGTCTATATTAAGCTTTAGAATCTGACAATATGAAAATTGTAACATTGGACACTTCGAACACTTGCTGTGAAAGAAATCTTGACGAAAAACCTGTAATTTACTTACCTTAGTAAATTACAAATCAGTTGCAACTAAATACCTGTTCATTTTCACATTTTGTTGGGACAACTTTTTTAACTACCTGAACTGTCACACAGTTTGACATACAGGTAAATGTCATTCAAAGCTCATTGCAGCTGACTGCAGACGGAATAGCTTTTTTTCTAGGCTTGCTGCAATTGACTTTTTAAAAAATCGTTTTGTATATCTTGCAATTTATGCTGATGCACCGTGTACAAAAAAATTGATCGAAAACGTAATTCAAATGTTATTTACTTTAACCTAAAATTCGGTTTATTGTTTACCTAAATATTGCAATTGTTAGAATACAGGGTGCATAAAGAATCGCTTCAATCCCGCAAAATGGAGCCCTGTGAATTGGAAAAGCACGTAAATCTTAGTCAACCTAATGATTATGATGTTTGTAACTTAAATCCAATCTCCGAACAAACCAAACTTGTACCTTTCCAACGAAGCATGGAACCTGTACATCCACAATTTAAATCGTTTTATGGTGAGTAGCATCTAAACTTCGACAATGATTACAGCATTTTGAAACCTGTTTCAGAACTGTGCAATGCAGCAGCAACTTCAAAAACTTACCTTCAAACTATTGAACCGACTTTCCCACAAATGAAGATGACATCTATCGAAAACGAAAATGCAATGGCTAGTGATAGTGATTTCAGCACACGTGAGGTAGATACAATTATGAACAATACTCAAATCGGATCAACATTGCAAAATTTAAAAGAAACCCCAGAAACTGTACTTCCAAGGATAGAAATGGTTTTTAGTGAGTACACTGAGGGCTGTGAAGAGAATTTTGAAGAATTAGATGCAATTTCAAACATTGAAGCATACGAATTAGCAAGCGAAGTAAGGGAAAGTGGGTTGCTGAAAAGTATTGTCGCTGACTTGGGGACTAATTCGAGCAACTGTAACTTTATTGGTACAAATAATCATGAAAGTACAAAAACTAAGCAAGTTGAAACTGAAATGGTTTATAGAGGGCAAAGTATAGTTAAGGCTAATGAATGTTGCTGGTTGGAAACAGGGTTGAAAACAAACAGTGAAGAAACTATAATGGAAAGCCTAAAAGGGTTAGAGTTTACTGTAGAGTATAATTGTGAAAAAAATAATAATTCATTGTCAACACAAGCGGTGCATACGGAATTGCCCCAAGCAGCGGAAGTTTTTAGTCAAGAAAATGAGAAATTACAGGTATTAATACCTGCACCCTTACCACAACAGACCGAAGAAGTGGAAGTTACAAAACTGAAACTAAATAATGGAATCTGTGATAAATTGGTTGCTAAAATTGAAGAAAAAGAAGAAGCTGCATTATCTTTAAAGAGAAATATTTCAAACTCAGAACAATGGAAGGCTATTGCAATTAAGCAAGAAATACTTGATGAAGATGATATCGTTATTGATCATAATTCACTCAACCTAGAATCTTGTTTAGATTTAGACCTTAAATCAGAATTACATATTAAAACAGAAGACGTAGAGAGACTTTCTGAAAGAATCTTCAGGTGCAAACAGTGCAGCATGGAGTTTTATCTAGAGTGCACCTACCTCCTTCACGTGATGGCTCACAAGCATACCACTGTATGCTGCCGCTGCCCATACAAGATCAGCAAACGAAAGAAGATGCTAAATCATCTTAGAACCCACACAGGGGAGAGAAAGGTGCGTTGCAAGATCTGCAAGGAATTTTATTACCCCCACAATGAATTCCAGCACTTCCAAACGTGCCCCAAACCCAAGAAGTACCAGTGTGAAGAATGCGAATACAGCACAGACACGAAATTTTACTATCTGAGGCACCAGCAGTACCACTCTGGTGCACAGGAAAAGTGTCCCAGGTGCGATTTACACTTCTTTGACAAGCCAGCCCTCAAGAAACACTACAAGCGCCATACCAAAGACAAACCGTTCCAGTGCCACATTTGCTACAGGAGGTTCAAGGCGAGGTTGAACCGAGACAACCACATCCTGGCATCCTGTGACCGGAAATGCTCTAAGTGCGATCATGTCAGTATTAACTGTGTAGACATCTATGAGCATGTGAAAGCAGCACATTATTTCAGTAAACTGAGGCTGCATCTGCAGAAGGTCTATAGGCAGTATGACAAAATATTATCAAAAAATGCCGACCTTGTGAATGTTGTGCATCAAATTGATCCAGAGGTTGTGAATTATGACACGAAAATTATTGAAGGTAAAGTGGAGTTTACAGAGTATGAAGTCTCACAAAATATTGAACAGAATTGCACCTCTGAGGTTGCAAAAGCAGATACGGATTATGAACTAATAGAAGGTGATGGTAACAAGTGCGAACCGACAACCTTTGGTGCTGATTATGACTACTGGATGCAGCATGATAGGTTGCACCCAGTTGAAAATGCCGGATTTACAGAGCACTGTTTAAAAGGTGAAGGTGAAGAGAATGCTATGTATGAGTTAATGCAAAATGTTGACTGTGAATTAACAGAAGAGAATGAAGACTATACACTTTTATGTCTTTAATTTCATATCTGTGCTAAGCTGTTAATATGCAGGGTTTTTCCAGTTAGATGGAATAATTAAAAAATTGTGTGTCAGTACAGTTTGGGCCATATGACTTATAGCTCCTGGCAGACAAATACTGCAAGTCATCTCACATATACAGGGTGAGCCTTCACCTAAGCTGCCTCTTCCTTAAAAGTGGATGAAGCAACCCAACACACATGTATTGCAGCAACTGAGATTATTGAATTTTTTATAGGAAGTTCCTGTCCTGTAAGTTGATCTGTTATTGTAGTAATTAGCAGTTTTACCAATAGGTATTAATAATACTGACCAGTTAAATTCCCATGGAAGAACGTTGGTACAATAATATGGTTAGCTATTATGATATGCCAAACATTCACAAAAAAACTCTGGTTTTTATATATTTTATTAGTAGAAAACATATAATGGTTAGTAACAAAATTAGTCACACCATAAAAACCAAAGCAACATCTTTGGTTTATGTGGAGAAAGTAATACGCTGTTAAAATCAAAAAAAAAAATGTTTATAATCTAATGAGGTAATAAACATTATATAGGCCCTACTAGTTTTAGAATAAACTCATCACTTTTGTATTGAAATTACTAAGAGACTTGTGAGGATTTTAATAATTTAAGTTAGAAATCTATGTAATCCACTAACGAGATGCTAAGAAATTAAAAATCAATTTTACAACAGACAGACGGGAGCAAAATATTAATAAGAAGTCCATCATAGACTATATTCTCCTAGAGAAGGAGAAATTGGCGGGAATAAGAGACATCAAAGTTAAACGACTATACAAAATAAGCAGGGACCACCTCATGGTGGCAGGTGTGTTCAAAAAAAAGACGGAGATAATGGCAAAAAGGGAAAAACCAAGGGACCGAATAACTGTAACGGTACAAAGATTAAAAATCGATCAAGTGAAGACCAAGTTTCAAAACAAAATGGAAAAAGCCAGTCAAGAGCAAGAATCAGAATACAGAGGATATGTGGAAACTATTTAAAGACATTAGTTCAAAAGAAGCAAAAATCTGCAGTAAAATGAAAATATCTATCACAGAAACAAACATTGTGGTGGTCTGAGCAAATTAGAGAGCAAGTCGGGAAAAAGAAACAAAAAGAAGTCCCTAGGAAGTAACGATTTGAACACTTTCCAGGAATATAAAGAGCAGCGTAACAAAGTGAAGGAATCTATAAAGAAAGCCAAAAAAGAGAGCTGGGAAGATTTTGGTTGGAAGGTGGAAGACGACCATAATGGAAACCATAAACTATTTTACAGAACCCTGAAAAGCATGAGAAAACAGCAGAACAAGAGAACCTTATACGTTAGGAACAAGAACGGGGAATTAGGCTCCAACTGGGTTCCGGCCTGTGGGCCGTCTTTGAGACGATTTTTGTGGTGGTTGTCAAAAGTCAAAAGAGGTGAAGACTAAGTAAGTAAAAGACAAAAGTGTCGTTTTGAAAGAACACTTCTCATATATAAAATTAAACCTGATACTGTATACTACTACTACTACTAATACATACAGTATTAATAATTATCTGGGTTGCATAAATATCTGTACGTTGGGTTGCAGTTTTAGTTAACTAAGAGCTACAAGTTACACGGTCCACCCTTTATACAGGGTGTGCCGAATTAAACAATCGGCATTAGAATGTCGAAAAACATAAGATATAGGAAGTTAGTCAATGTTACCTAATGAATGCTGAGCAATAATCTCAAACCACCAGTTAATCTTGTTTTAACTCACTGCATGTAAATCATTTGTTTTTAAAAAATAGGGAACAGTGAATTATTCGTGATAATATAAATATGAATGGCGGCAAACTAACAAACGCTTATTGAAAATTTCAGTTGAATAACCTAAGAAACTTAAAATTTTAAATAATGGAATTCAGCCTGTGGTGTATAATCTACAAAATATAAGTAATTGTTTTGTGTTCTGTAATGTGAAAGATTTATATAAGCAGTAAAAAGAGCAGAAAAACTTTTCATAATTTGTTGATTTCATTTTATACATTGTATGGAAATAGCAGTTTTGTAGCAGTTCTCTAAAAATAATATTCAAAAATTATATGGAAAAACTGGAATAAATAAATTGCCAATAGTAGCTATGTTATATTTTTTTGAATGAGCCATTATTTTTCATTTTTATGATTGTGCTCTTATAATTATATCAATTATTTTGCCTTCGTTAACAACTGAAGAAGTTAATTTAAAAAAGTAACCAATGATGAGTTCTAGACAAGGTATGTTTATTTTGTTTAAATATGTTGCTATTAAAGCTATAGACCAACAATACAACCTAGAAAGAAATGGCAAATATCAGTGATTAAATCTTACAGTGATGATTCGCAACACTCCGATGAAAGTAATACTTTGTATAGATAAGACTTCTATAGGTTTGTTCCAACACCTTGAGAAACCTTTCATCGTATGGGCAGGCGCATGCGCAATAGATGGAGATGGAGGTGTTGGAACAAACCGTATATAACTACTATGCAACAAAAGTAACAAACAACTACAATAGTCACCTTCTATTATTAACTTAGTGCTTATCTTCAGAGATTTAGTTCGGCCAGGAAAAGGATATCAAAATATTTATTTTTTGTCCATATCTGTAAAACAAATTGTGATAGGTCAACTTGCTTTTCAGATTATTGTTTAGCATTCTAATTGACTTTGTATCTCTTATGCTTTCGAACATTCCAATGGTAAGGGTCGAACATGACACAAACTCTATTTTTTATGTTTATTTACGCGCCTGCCGGACGTTATACTACAGAAAAAATTTTTGTTTTAACTACTCGAAATGGTAAATGTAATTCAAAATTAGAACAAATACCATGAATCTGGGAAGACCCTGTAGCTGTATTAAAACACAGAAGCAATAAATGTGTAAATGGATCTCCTTAAATATGTGAAAGTAGCATTCAAATCTTCAAGAGGCTTAGAATTATATTTTTGTCTGTTTAATATATTTTTCTTTATTGTGATATCATTGTTTGGAACGTTGAAGTTCCTGTGTGATTTAATGTGAAATTATTCCTTTGTGATTTAATGTGAAAATGTTCGTTAGTGATTTAGTATAAAAATAAAATTAGTTTCGTTTCGTTTTTTATATAAATTGTTTTATTATCACAATAATAAATCAGTAACTGTACCAATGAATCAGTTCTATTCTCTGTTACCTACACCTGATTTCATAAATTTTAAATCAACAAAACAATTACTTTTGGATTGAACGGGGTGTATGGTTGAAGCCTACAATCAGTTATGGAAACACTTCCTTACCACAATATTTAGAATACCTGCATAAGTATTTTACCAACTAAGTTCGTCATCTTGGGTGGAAATAAAAACTGTGATGGTAAGAAGTTTCTATAAGTGTGTGCGTTTCAGTTACTTATAACAGCTTCGGGGTTCTCAAAAATCATAGAATCCTGGAAAGTTATAGGTATATAAATTTGTAAAACACATTGAATGAACGACTATTATTGAGCAGCTAAAGCTATTTGAAATGTGATTTCATAATGAAAAGACAAACCAATAATACTTTAGTTTTGTTAGTTTGTATTTCTTTCAAGAAGTTTAAATTTCCGAAAGGATTGTTTAGGTTTATATATAGGGTGTTCCACAACTAGAGTAAAACACTTTGTCGTTTGGTTGATGTGGGGTCATTTTGAGTAAAAAAAAAGGTCTAACAAACATTAGTCTATTCTAATTAATTATGAAACTTTATGAAATGTACCTAAGTTTTAATTGCTTAATTCAGAACCTTAGTAACAACTGGCCTTTAAGAAAACGTTTTCAACCATCAGTTGCTTAAAATTTAACAATCATTTAAATGTAGTACAATACGAGGTTTTATTAGAGAATATACTTTACGAGATATTTGAAGATGCTTCACTTAATATTCGACAAGGTATGTAGTATCAGCATATTATGGAAGGCACGTGAGCACCTGAATACACCAACATTATTCTGGTAGATGGATTGAATGGGGAGGGCACATGTCAAGATGTCTAAATATGTATTCTCTACATTTTTATCTTTAGGGGCATCTGAAGCAGCTAGTGTAATGTGTTGAAATACATGCTTATGGATTTTGATCCCTTGTAACCCACTGGCCACGTTTTTAACAGTAGTTGTGAAACATCCTGTATTTATATTATTTGTAACAAAGAATTCATATTTTGTAAAATTTTCTAAGTTACTTTACTTACTACTCTAAATAATAAAACATTTCCTTTTATACAAAAATAAAGTTTGCTTTGATGTAAATGATGTGTATCGTACATAATACTCTTAAATGTATTTTATTTTAATAAATTTCCTTCCATCGCATTTTAATATGATTTTTATAGGCCGAGTCTTCGAGCTCAGATATAAATGTCGATATTATTGTGTTGAATATTCATCGTAGGGTTGTCACTATTTTTTCAAAAACTACTTTAATTTGTTGTCGTACTGTATTACAAATAGTGGTGTTGGCAACTCTGCTTTGGTGAAATTAATGTAGTGTGGTACTACACATGCTCGTGGTTGTTCCAAGCGGGTTCAATGTGTTGCATTTATTTCGCGAAGGTCGATGGTTTTGGTTCAACTTACTATAATGAAAAGGTACGTCTGCATACATATTTTTAATGTAAGAATACAATTGTAAATTAATTTTGTTGTAGAGCATTTCATTAAGATTAAAATACAATTTGAATTCTTTCAATAGAAAGCCGCACGTGGCGTTTTAAATCTAACCTTACTTTCTTCAGTTTACATACTTTTCTTAACTTTGCAAGACGGTATTTCGTTTATTGAATAATTTACACAAACCATTTTGGTTTATTTATTATAACCCTGCGGTTTTAAGTTACCAATGATGAGATTTACACCGTTTAATGAATCCGTATGATTAATCGTTTTCATGCACTACCAACTGAAATAATTTGTATCTAAATGTTAAATCGATGTTCATTTACTACTTCAAGACTGAGAAATTGTATTATTTCAGGAATATTGTAGTTGCTTAACTTATGAAACCATGAGGTGTGAAGGTACATGTTCCAGCGACATTTTTCTTGGCTTAATGGAAGAATGTGGTAAAATAGAATATCCAGGGTAAAATGAGAACCTCACATTTGGTACAAGGTGCGGTTTAATATAGCAAAGTAATGTTATATATTTGTTGTGTATATTTTTAAACACCGTTTAATGAATCCATATTAATCGTTTTCATGCACTACCAACTGAAGTAATTCATTTTAAGTGTTAGAATCAACATTCATTTACTGCTTTTAGGCTTATAAATTGTATTATTTCAGGTATATGATGGCCATGAGGTGTGAAAATGCATGCTCTATCAATATTGCCCTGATACAGTAAAATAATTTGGGAAAACACAAGACCCACAATGGAACAAAAACCTGAATTGATAACACCAGGTAAGGTTTAACTAACTAATGTTTTATATTTCTTTAGTGTATTTTTAAAATGATGACATTTACACCGTTTAATGAACCTATATGATTAATCGTTTTCATGCACTACCAACTGAAGTAATTCATTTTAAATGTTAGATCAACATTCATTTACTGCTTTAAGGCTTATAAATTGTATTATTTCAGAAATATGAGGGCCATGAAGTGTGAAAATGCATGCTGCATCAATATTGACCTGGTTTAGTAAAAGAATTTGGGAAAACACAAACGATGAAACAAAAACCCGAATTGATAACACCAGGTACAGTTTCACTTACTAAGTAATGTTATACAGGGTTGGGATAAAGTATGGAACCAAGTAAATATCTTTTAAACGAAAAGAACGATATTTATGAAAATTTGCAGGCAAGTGCAATGGAACAAAATGCATCTGATGTAAATTTTTTTGTTAATAATATACTTC